>PVKE010000775.1:0-123644 GCA_004027555.1 Craseonycteris thonglongyai | reverse complement strand
GGGGGGAGTGCCGTAATGAGCTTTAGTGAGGGGCTGGGAGCCGTACCATGTGGTGAACCCACCCCAGACGCAATGCACGGGCCGTGTGTCCGTTTGGGTCCCAGTCAAACTTTGTTTTGTAACGTTGCCATTTGTATTGGAAAGTGAAACTCTGTCTCTGGAAGCATTTCACAAAAACCAAAAGAGCAAAAACAAACCAAAAAACAAAAAAAAGTTGTTTGCACATTATTGTGTGTACATTTTAACGTATTCACCCCGCACCCTGACCCCCTTTGATACTCCAAGGGCAACCTCACCCTGCAGCCTGTGTGTCTGGTGCCCGCCTGGCAGAGGGAGCTGAACGACTTCCATGCCTTGTTAGCCTGAAGCCCTTTGGCCCAGGGTGGTTCTGGCCTGGGGAGCTCAGATGTCTAATGCAGCCTGATTGGCCTGTTTCTGGTTTCAGAATTGTCACCGGCCTTCGTCTCTCGTGTATAGAGTAGTTCACAGACCCAGATGCAGCACCCTTAGTGGGAGCGTTTGGTGTAAATGAGTTTGTATCAGCTCGGGCCAAGGCTATTCTCACACATGCTGTGCCTGGGACGCCCCCACCCCATCCATCCGTTCACCTCGTCACGTGCAGCCTTTCCATCATCCAGCCCAGATCCCATGCTTGCTGGGCAGCCCTCAAAAACAGGGCCTGGCAGAAGTGACACCCCTTTTTATGAGCTGGTAATCTATGCCAAGTCCTCGTTACAGAATTCCGCAACATGACAATCTCAGATGCAAGCACACGATACGAAAAAGGGGCGCTGCTTCTGCCTGACTCTAGGAACAGGCTTCTTTGATGCACATTTCTGTCTCTTCCCACATTGCGTGTTTGCTTTTTTTGGGTTTTTTTTTAAGGTTAGGAGTTTTGAAAGGAAACAGGGGTCTTAGAAAGAAAGCCAGAGGTTACTCTGTTCGAAGGGTTAGTGGCTGCAATTAGATTGGTCTAAATCAGAGCTGGATCGGGCTGCACATGAGTTTCGGTTTTTTTTTTTCTGCAACATAGTTGAAAAGTAATATTGATACTTCTCATAAAAATGAAAATCAGGGGAAGCTCGGATGGCTTAGTGGGTTAAGCGCTCACTTTGCAGCCCCAGGGACCGAGGATCGAATCCCAGCCACGGCCCGTGTGGACCCATATGCTGAACGGGGAAGTTCTCCCAGTTCAGTTCTCTCTCTGTCTCTGTATCTCTCTCTCTCTCTGTCAAAAACAATAAATAAATAAATAAATAAATAAATAAATAAAATAATATCTTTAACAAAAAAAGAAAAAAAAATGAAAATCATTAGCTACTCTTGGTAAATCAGATCACACTGGGCCTGCGTTTCCATGTGGCAAAAAATGAGCCAGAGATTGTTTTGAACGTTCTTTGGGTGGCTCTAGTCCCCACTATTACCTGTCACTCCAGAAACAATTAGGCCAGTAGTTAGGTCTAATTAAAACCGCTAAATATGAAAATAATTGAGCACTAGAATTCTTCAATCCAGCCTACTGTATGAATTGGCAATGCCTGCTTGAACTCTGAAAGCATTTGTGCTATAGAGGAAAAGGAATTAAATACCAAGCTACATGGGTTGCATAATATTATTTCATTATATCTCTGTTTTTTGCCCTTCCTCACTTTCCACTTATACGCCCACCCCCTCTACCTAATATCATTACTCCCAAAGGAAGAGGAATTATGGGCCAGAAGAAGAATTTTGCTTCTAAATCCTGAAGTCTTATTTCTCAATTTCGCCATTAAGTGTCATTAAATCAAGAAGAGGTTAAGGAAAAAGTAGTGAAATGTCTATTGCCGTCCTGACAGGCAGTGATAGAACTATCTGTCTGTGTCCTGACTTCACGGGTCTTTTCTGCGAAGAAAGAGCAACAGGGTTCTCCACACATATCCCCCCTGGTGGAAAGTTATCACATTAGTTATTTCCATCTCAATAATAATTTTATTTTCCATCTAACTTTCTAAGTCTCGCTTTAAAATGGAAATAACCAAAGCCAGGTCATTGCCTTATTGTTTGTCATTTTCATGGAAGCCATTTCAAATTAGGTGTATGTTTTCCTCTGAAGTTTTAGTTATATTTTAGCTTTTTTCTTTGGTTACACTTAAGCTTTTTTTTTAACATTTTTTTTTATTGTCTTTGACAGAGAGAAAGAGAGAGAGAGATACAGAGACAGAGAGAGAACAGAACTGGGGGAGTTCCCCAGCTCTGCACATGGGTCCGCACGGGCCGGGGCCAGGGCTCGATCCTCGGTCCCCAGCGTGCAAAGTGAGCACTTAACCCACTGAGCCCTCTCGGCTCCCCCCTTTTTTAACATTTTAACTGGCATTTATTCTGCTCTTTCGGCTTATGTCCTTAACTCGAAAAACTTCAGAATTTTTCTAGCTCGATTTTGCATTCAATGCTTTTCAGTTGTGTGTGTGCAATTCACGCTTCGCTACTTATCACCCACCCCATCCCCTCAAAGCCTGTGACGTTTTTACATGCTGATGAAACAGACAAGCCTCTAAGTTAAGGTGACCAGATGTTAACATTGGTGAAGCGGGACACCATTGACTGGGGGGGAGGGGGTTCTTGATTAAAAATTGGGTCTATCTCCCGCCGTTCCCTAGCTTGTCGTGCATTCTTTCCAAACATTGGGACTTTTTTAAAACGCCACGGGATGCGGGACAAATTGTTAAAAATCGGGACTGTCCCTTGGGACATCTGGTCACCTTACGTGAACTTTGTAACGTCCACATATGATCAATTTCTGGCCCTACTTTAAACCCTCTGAGTCTAGAGTCTAGAGCAACAGTTCAATGACCTCGGGGTTACAAACAAATGCTTTATCACTCACAAGGTTCTCCCTTCCCAGTAGCAGCATCTACTGCATTCTTGCATCCAGATTCCAGCCCTATTGTCTAATCCAGAGGGTTTTCAATACCGTAATGTTGACTTGGAACTTTCCATATGTATGCAATGAGTAGCCACCGAAATTTTATGCAGAGAAGTGAAATTATGTGAGCCTTGCATTAAGGAGCTTTCTCTGGGGAAAGCACGTATCAGCCCCTGTTCAAAAAAATAAGAGTTGGCAGCTGAGAACGGCATCAGTCTGCTTGTGTGTTTGCTCAGACAGAGGTATGGAGGTCCAGAACAGGGCTCTGGGAAGGGGAAGGCGGGGCCAGGGATGAGTGACACTATGCAGATAGAGGGTTCTCTAATTTAGATAAGAAGACCCAAGGGAGCCTACCAAGGAATGACTATAAAGTTTGGAGCCTGAGGCAATGGAGACATTGTGATATCATTCACTAAGGTATAGCACACACAACAAGTTTGGGATAAGACGGGGCTGGGGAAAGTAGTAACGCACAGGAGTTGTTTATAGAAAGAGACCCAGCGGGTGGTTAGAGCTGCGGTTACTGGAGATCAGTGACAGAGCGTGGAGCCTCCACTTAGAGGTAGTAGCTAAATCCAGGGGCTGATTCACCTGAGGTCATCCAGGAAGAGAATATGGAACACGATCTTTGAGAATAGAGCCTTGGGAGAAGTACATTTTCTCAGCGGTAGATGATGTAAAACAAATTAAATTTTGGGCATAAAAACTTTAGAAGTTTAGGACAGGTTCATGGCACCATAACCTCAATATTTTCTACCTGAGAACACATTTACCTGTAACTTATGAGACAGGCTAACCTTTCCTTTCAACCCAAACAAGAACTATCTATCTATCTATCTATCTATCTATCTATCTATCTATCTATCTATATATTTTTTAAAGATTTATTTTATTGTTTTTTGACAGAGAGAGTGACAGAGACAGAGAGAAGGGAGAGGGTCCAGAGCAGTCTCCATAGTGGCACATCATCAACTTTTGACATGATTTTAATCCACACAGGTGGGCGGGGGCCAGGGGCCTCTTGCATGGAAAGTTTACCCCCCTAATCCTGGGGCCGAACTGGGGGCCTCCCACATGGGAAGCTCATCCCGGCGAGAACCAAACTGGGAGCCTCCCGCATGGGAAGCACACCCCAGTTCAGCATATGGGTCCCCATGGGCCGGGGCCAGAACTTGATCCTCTGACCTCAGGGCTGCAAAGCGAGCGCTTAACCTGCTGAGCCGTCCTGGCTTCCCCAAAGTATATTGTTAATCAAACGTCTTGTCCAGGAGAACAGGTAAACAGGAAGCCCCCAACTTTATCTCTTCAAATATAGTGCATCTGGATGTCAAGGTGGTTGGTGTAACACAAACGCAGAATAACTAGAAATTTAGTTTACTGTTCAAGATCTTAATATAAGATCCCCTTCAGGAAGAAAAATTTCTGACTTATCAGACTGAGAAGTGAAATCTATTCACTTTTAATTTCTTACTCTATCTATTTCTGTCATTTTCCTTTCTAATTACTAGCGATCCTTATATGGAAAACCGGGCTTCCTCTTCTTATTTTTGTAGCTCCTGTGGTTGATGTTCTGTTTCCTCCCATCATGCCAATTATTTAAGCTGCAGTAGAGTCTCCTCTTAGGAGGTATGATTTCCCTGAGGATTAGTTTGCAGGAGATTAAATGTAATGAGAGTGGTAGGTAAACAGAGGATGGAACTGTCTCATATTTAAGAGACAGTTGACAGCATTTCAGAGGAAATTAGAAAAGTAAGGCAATGCAAGAATTACACTTAAAGAAACGAACGAGACCTCCAAACCAATGACAAACACCATAGAAAAGTAGGGGTGGTGACATCAGAAGCGAGACTGCCACGAGGTCATGGAACTAGAACATACCCCTTACTGTGCTCTGGAAGGACGAGCCTTCTTGCCGCACATGTGGAGAACTTTTTAAGGGGCATGAGACTGTTAAGAGCACACTGAGAAATGCCCGGCCACATCCACGGATTTCCACGGGACCCATGAGGTTCAGTCACGTAGAGAGCTCTGTGAAGACCCGAAGGCCCCCAAGGTGCTCAGACCGAGAGGAGAGAGAATGGGGTTCCTCAGAGAGGTTCGCCATGAAGACACCGCCTGATCCATGGGCTAGACTAAGTAGTATGACTTGGGTGTTGAAGAAAGGAGGTGGTTCCGGGTCTAGTTTAAAGCTGGTCCTAGACACCCTGATATCTTCTTTCCCTGCATTGTCTGGGGATTTGCAGAAAGAGATCATTTGCAAAGGGAAGTACTACTCATGTGTCACTTGAGGCCTCCCTGTTCATCTGTGGTAGGGGTTTCTGAAGGTGGCGCATTGTGACAAGGTGTCCTACCATTGGCTATAGCAGGACAGGGCCCTAGAAGGTGGTAGGTAGTCTCGATGTGGTCGACAGCTCCATGAGGGACACAGTAAAAGCTTTTGAGGACACATGTGACCTCTAGAGCATGAAGCTGGACATCTGATGGATGTAAGAAGCTTCTTCCACTTAGGAATGTCCGTGGAAAATAATTCGGGAGGGAGATCCTTGGGCCAGGCTAGGCTTCTTGCTAGTCAAACAGGAAGGGGCTTAAAGATTTGAGGCACACGGTGGAGTTCCTCCAAAGCAGGGTGCATAGGTGACGTCATGGTTTTAGCTCAGGTTTCTCCTATTTAGTCAGCACGAGAGCATTTTCAAGAATTAAAAATGACAACGCAAATGGATCCATTCCTCATCATTTCTATTTCATGGTCTAAATTCTTTCTCTCGGCTGCTCTTTTTCGTGTAGGCAAGAAAGGGCGGGGGTAGGCCTAAGAGCCGTATGTGACACTGTGCACACAACCTGAAGATTCTTCCCAATGTGCCCTTGGCCCTTCTCAAAATTAAGAGCATCAGAATGGCTCAGCCTGCTCGAAAAGCAGCAAGAATGCACAACACATAGCGATGCCCAAGAATATTTTGCTAATCCGAGTTGATTGTAAGGCTTGTGTAGCAAAAAGTCACTTTCAACAATCTGTTGTCTGTTAAAGGAGGAGGAAAAAAAAAAAAAAAAAAGAGCAATCCCGTCTAAAGCAATGGGGAAAATCAACTCATTTGCAAAGATTTACTTACAGAGGCTGTTTGGTGGCTTTTCAGGGATAACTTTAGACTTTGAACAGGGAACGTTTGCCCTCCTCTGCTTTGGGCTCTGCTTTGGGAATGCAAGAAGGGAGGGGAGACATTACATGTGCCTCCTCGTTTCCTTCCAAGGAAGCGCTGGTCCTTCAGGGGGCAGTGATGTTCATCTCGTGCTGAGCACGGGGGCTGGAAAGGGAGGAAGCGCCCCCTTGGCTCAGGCCTCCTGTCTCCCCCGCAGAATTCGTCACCATGCTGGCCTCTGACCACTGACACATCGTAATCCATTGAGAAGAAGAGAGAATCAGGAGCATGTGGAGAAACCTGGCTTTACAGGCCTCAGAGCAGGAAACGCAACATTTCTAGTCTTTTCGGAGCCACGTTTCTTTTTGTCGTTGTTCGCTTGTCCATGTCTCTTCGAGTCCGCCTCCTCTTTATCTACCTGCTCTTGCTGGGCGGGTTTGCCTCCACTTTCATAACCCACCCCACCCAGAAGGGGTGTGGAGACCTAGCTCCCTCAAAGGGAATGACGGCCCTCCCTTCACAACAGACCATATAGCGATGCAACTCAATGCTTTCTTCTTTCTGGAAGCTTTCCTGGATTCTCTGGCTCTATTTTGAAATGGAACTCTTCTTCAGTCCTCCTAAACTCATCGCACAGAAATGGTCACCAAGTGACACGGCTAGGAAGTCGCCCAGACCATCTGGTTCAACTACATTTCCTGCACTTATAATGCTGGACAGGAATTTTTCTCAGCATTCAAGAAGTTCTCAGCACCTTCTCCACAGGAAAGCCAGTCATCCTAGCGCTAGTGACAGCTAATCCGTATGATGGTTCAGCGTGCCAGGTGCTACGCAGGAGGTGATGAAATGACAGTACAGGGTGCAGAGCCGGAGCCGTTGGGCTCCAATCTTCCATTTAAACTCTGTGTGACCTTAGCCAAGTTACTTTACCTTTCTAATCCACAGTTTTCTCCTTTATAACATCAGAATAATTGTAGATTTTGTGAGTCATTGTCAGGGTCAAATGAGATAATCAAAGGTAGACCATTTATCATAATATCTGACATACAGTAAAAAAAAAAAAAAGTTAATTCTTACTATTTATTTTTTATCTCCAAGTGCTTAAGTGTAATTTTCAACACCCTGATATATGGCAGGGATCTTAGACTCTGAAATTGATACAGAGTAAATGTGGTGGCTGAAGACCAGTGGGGTGATCACTACGATACCCTTAATAACTGGGCACCTTTCTTCTCCAGACAATGGCTTTCCAGTCTCTGCTTAAGAAGCTGATGAGCAGTGCTGCCTTAGGTCAGTGTCTCTGTTATTGAAGGAGAGGATGATTCTGTCATGTTTTCCCACTTTTGAGCTTTTGGAATCTAGGAAAAGAGAAAGAAAATTTATATCAGGATTGTTCAGGGTGAATACCTGCCTACCCATATTCCTTTATTTGTATGTCTACCCCACCCATCTCTCTCTCTCTCTGTTTCTCTCCCTTCTACCTCTCTGTCTCCCTCTCTTTTTCCCCTTTCCCACTTCCTCCTTTTACACACACACACACACACACACACACACACACACACACACACACCCTCTCCCAGAATAATTCAACTACCTAGAGGAATGTTAGGAGTAATTATAGAATTTGATTGTATATATTACTGTGAGCTGTTGCAAGGAAAGGTAAAACTCTTAAATTTTTGGAGTTGTTTTTATTAGCACTATTCCTAATAATAATTACTGTTGTCATTAGTCAACTTCAGGTATCACCACTTTCGGTGATAACATCTATCCAACTGTTCATTAGCTATTACACAGGACTCCCCCATTCTGCAAGCTCCAAGCATGGTCACAAAGCCATTTCCTGTAGTAGAGCGCCCCCTAGCACCTCTGCACACGTCTCAATTTAATTTGCTATTTGAGACCCCAAAGATCAACTGCTCGTAGATAGATCAGTGACAGCTTTCACCATTTAGGGATCTAGGTTCTGCAAGAACTTAAGTGCCCAGCACTAACCTCCTGATATTTGTCCATTTGACTTTTCAGCAGCTGGAATAGGGAAGGAGAATTTTTGGACAGCCTAATCTGCTGGTGGCATTCTCTCAGGTCACAATTTAATTAAAAAGCCCCATTTAATTTTGTTGAGTCAACTTAATTCTCTTAACCTGTTAATGATCTTTCTTGGAAAGAATTGCAGTAAAGGAGTGAGTAGACTTTTAAAGATTGTGTGTGTCTGTGTGTGTGCCTGTGTGTGTGTAGGGGAGAGAGAGAGAGAGAGAGAGAGAGAGAGAGAGAGAGAGAGAGAGAGAGAGAGAGAGAAATGAGAGAAACTCAGTAGAGATGATTGAACTGACTTCAGGTTTATGAGGTTCAGTTCTTAGTTTATCCATGAAATGAAGTGATTTTGGCTGCTGCCTTATTTGTATTTAATTTGTGTGGCCCACCTTGGCCGTAGATCGAAGATTTGGGTCATCCTTTTAAAGCTTTGCATGTCTGGGAAGAATGTGGTAGGCTCATGCTGCAGAACATAAGAACGTATTGCTTCAACATCTCTCTGGAGGCAGGGAGGGTGAGGAGGAGGTGTGAGATATTTTAAAAATAAGACATGTTGCTAAATTCCCTACCACCCTCCGTTCATTCTGAGTGGAGTGTAAGTAACAAGTATCAGCTAGTTCTTCCAGGTGCCAGCTATTTGAAGAGGCCCATGCTAGAAGTTCTGTGGACAGCACCTGTCTTGTCCCTGGGAGTGGTGGCGGTGGGTGTTGGAGGTGGATGTCTGCCTCTAAGAAATTTTATCAGCCACAAATGCACGTGGGCATGTGTTTGTGACTTGGGAAGAAAAACTAGACAGGAGAAGAAATTACTTCATAACTCAGGAAGGAGAGCATATCAAACTTAGTGCAAGTAGCTTCTAATAAAAAAACAAGTTCTTATTTATTTTTAAAGATTTTATTGTTTGACAGAAGGAGAGAGAGAGAGAGAGAGAGAGAGAGAGAGAGAGAGAGAGAGAGAGAGAGAGAAAGGGGAAGGCCTAGAGTGGTCTCCATAGTTGTACATCATTAGTTGTGACATGGTTTCTTTCCACACTGGTAGACGTGGGGTGGTGTGGGGCAGGACCTGAAATGGGTGCCTCTTAGCCTAGGAGGTGAGAACTTTTGCTACCATCTTGGCATTTACCGGTTGTATCACAGTTTGACACGTGGATTTGTGTGGGCTGGGCCAGGATTCGATCCTAGACCTCACAGTTGCAAGGCAAGTGCTCACCCTGCTGAGCTGTACTTGCATCCCCAACATTTGTTTTTAAAGTGTGTAAAGCAAGAGGAATATCGAGGGTCCCTACCTTTGTAAATTATCAGATTATTCTTGAGAAATTGGCTTACAGGCCAGGAAATGATACAATGAGAAGAATGCTTTTTCAAATTTAGTTGCAAACTTTTTTCCATTTTTTTACCTAAAACAAACGGAAGGAGAAAAAGAAGTTCTGACTATTCTCTTTGGTAACATTTTGGATCCCAGCAGTTCAGGACTTCTGACAGGAGGAGGTCAATTGACCTGTTTAAAGGTAGGAATGGCTGGGATGAGAGTGAGGATCAGTTCTGCTTCTAGTTGGAATTTGGAGTATTGGTGTCTTGATCTTCACTGCGGTGAATGGCAGCCCCTTTCACCAGCTCACGGGGCATGTTCTTCTCACATTTACACTTAAAACTCTCTGTAGAAGGCCATACAATTTTTAAACAATCTTTTCTCCTTTATTTTCTACAAATTCAGACTTGGGGTCTTTCCTTAATTCAAATCTCAGCTCTGTGATTAATAGCTAGAGGAGCTCCAAAAGATAGCATTTTGTGGTGTCTTTGAGGGTTATTCATGTTTTCAGGTTTTCATGTGGGAATGAAATCATCTAGCTTTCAGCTCTTGACTCAGTGGCGGTGACAGATTGACTTAACTAGTTCTTCCTTTCTGGTTAGAGATGACATTGGGCTCTGCTCATCCGACTGCCTCATGTGAATCAGACACCCAAATCACCACACTCACCTGTGGGCGAAGCCAGGTGGGCTGAGAGAAGAAGGACGATTAAGTTACAGAAGCATTTCTAGAAAACAAATTTTGTTTTTTTCTTCAGTGCCTTCCCCTCATCTCTCTCACTTGTGTGGAACAGAGCAAAGTGGAGGTGTTTTTTGGTTACAACAAATGCACTGAGATCAGATGTCCTTCAAAGAGACTTGACTTTGAGAGACATTGTGGTCATGGTTTATGCTGGTTTTTTTTTCTTTGCTCTTTATTTTCTGGATTCTTCAGCAGGTATCCCAAGTTGACACATTTGCAGAAAGAGATAAGAGGCAACTGAACAGAGAAGAATCATAACCTGTGTAGTCACTGTGGCTACTTGTAAAATGGCCCTTATCCTATCTTTAGTCGGTCCCTTGGCTGGGCCAGAGAGACTGTGAGCTTTTGTTTATGATGTTAAATAGGAAGAACACTGTGTGTCAGGAGGAGTGGACTTCCTTATCTGCCTTTTACAGCTACAGAGAGGAGGTGTTGGTTATTTTCTACCTTCTGATTCACTTTGTGTCTTGCAGAAAACATCTGTCTTTAGAAAGAAGAACTAGTTTCTGCTGTTAGCAATTATTGCTTCTCTAGTATTTATCTAAGACTCTTCTCTGGAAGGAACATCATGGGGGTTCTAGCATCAATAGGGTAATGCTTTAGTTTTTCCCATATTCAGTAGACTCTACATTCACCGGAATTCAAGCAACTGGTAAAAACTTTTTCCGGTCACCTCTGGGGACCATTTGCTTGAGCTCCGGTGAGTGGAGCGTCTACTCACATTTAGCCAGCATCTACCAATCCCCATTGGTGCCAGTTAACTGAGAGGCTACTGTATATTTACACCCATTTGTTTCTTCTTCAGCTTAGAGTCATAATATTGAATGGCAACTGAGTCTAAGATTGGTGTTTTGGGGTCTTCTGGGGGTGCTGAGATATCTTAAGCATAGTATATGTGGAGGTTTGCACTTGGTCAGAAAGCCTGTTTTACCTCTATTCCTTCTCCTCACCTTTCTCTTTACTTTCCATGGTGCACAGAATGCTGTTCACTCAGTTGAAGCCGAAGTCCACTGGCAGTGACTTGGAACTATGAAATCGCACTGGTTAGGGGTCACCCAGAAACTTATTCCAGAATTATAAATATATTTTCTGTTTTACACTTTTCTAACATTACATGTAAAAATATATATCTACCCTCTTACTACCTTAAAGAAATGCCAGTCATGTCCCTCATGAACAAATGCACATGCACTGTATTTAAAAATGATTCATATCTGCATACTCCGTTTTGCAAGAGTCTAGCCAAAATTGAATCACATGGTAAGACTGGAATAAAAAAAAATTGAAGACAGAGAAGCCTTGGGGGTCTCAAGGAAGAAGGATGGCATGTCTTAATAGAGAGGTAGAAAGCAGAATCTGGGTGGTGAACACTTAATGTAATACAAGTAAGGTGACCAGACGTCCCACTTTTGGCGGGACAGTCCCGATTTTTAACAATGTGTCCTGCGTCCCACGGCGTTTTAAAAAAGTCCTGATGTTTGGAAAGAATGCACGACAAGCTAGGGAGCGGCGGGACATAGACCCAATTTTTAATCAAGAACCCCTCCCGGTCAATGGTGTCCCGCTTTACCAATGTTACAATCTGGTCACCTGTGGAATTATACATCTGGAACCTATGTAATTTTTGCTAACCAATGTCATCCCAATAAATATAACAATAGAAATAATAAAGTGATAAGTAAAAAACAATTAAAATGGAGAAGAAAACTTGTGCATTTAAGGCCTACAGAGCTAGGCTAAGCATGAAGACTCACAGAACCTAGTTGAGGAGAACTTGCAAGTCCCCCTCCTCCTCCGCAGCCACCAGGGTAGGGGTGTATTTCGTCTCTGCATGATTTAGTAGCTGGTGCTATTCTGCACTTCTCAGTTTGGGGGCTGAAGTCCTCCGCATCCTTGCCATGTTACCAAAATAGTCAGATATCATAGTCATGCCACCACCCCGCGCGACGCCCACAGCCTCACAGAGGAGCAGGTGGGCCTCACTTTTCAAAAGATTATAGCCCAAGTGTTACTTTATGAATTCTCAGAGCTCAGATGATATTTTCCCAGAGATAGACAGCATTCTATCTCCAGAAGTCAAAGGCCTACTAACCCAGTACGTTCCCAGTAACCGCGTTTAGATTTACTCTAGTCGGGGACCTGGCCCTACAGGACACTTTTTTCTAAAAGGATGCAATTTGGAATTGTGTTTTAGGATGTCACCAACAGATTTGTTACTGTTGCCTGTCTGATGCCATGATCTGGGCTGTGCAACCACACACACCTGTCTTCAGTGACTCCAGTCAGGGTGGTTCTGGTATCTGGGTCAAGGGAGTAACAGAGGACTGTAGCTGGACAAGATGTGGTCAGGCGCTGGACTGGATGTTCTGGGGGGCCCGAGGGGGACAGTGCGGCATATTGGAGAGGAATCACAGAGCCCTGGGGGTGGGGAAGTGAGGGGAGAAGGGATACAAGCCGAAGGGGTGGGCTTTGGAGGTTAACAAAGCAGAGAGGCAGAAGATAATTCAGTTCAACCCAACACTCTTTGTTGAGCACCCTATCCTACACGTGTAAGCAAGGTGAGCAAAGTTGAGTAAGGAAGGACTTCAAAGGGAATGTGCTCTTCACACTCATGACCCTCCGTAAGAGGAGGAGACAGGCGTGTATGTGGACTAGCATTGACCGAGATGTGTTCAGTGCCACGCTAGACACTCAGTAAGAAGACAGGAAGGACCGGCTTATTCTGATTCGAGGATTAGGACACATTTCCTGGAAGGTCAAGCCTTTGGGGCAGGATTTCCATGGTCTGAGACAGGCAGGGGGCAGGAAGATCAGCACAGTCTACACTGAGCACGGCGAAGCTTCAAATCCTGAGGCCAGGAGGGGCAGGGGAAGTGGCGGAAAGGCAGGACTGGGAATCACGAGTCTGCCTGCTAGAACGGGCCTTCTTCTTCAGCACTAGACGTTCTCCTTGGCCTGCAGAGTGACCCCAGCCCCCGTGGTGGGATAGACAGAGTGAGGGGGAGGGTCCTGAGGAGGGGAGCTGGGTCTTTGAGAATCTGGCCGTTTCGGAGAAGGGAATTGGGTCCTGACAGCCACCGAGACCTGGGGACAGTGAATGCGTCCTGTACAGGGGGCGGCAGGGCTGGCTCCCCAGCCCGCCTGTGTGCGCCCCGCGGGCGCTCCATCTCTGCAGCAGGGCTTAGGAGACGGACACACGTCTAGTGTGTGTGCGTGCATGCACACACTCTCTGGGTTGTATGCTGGACCCCAGTCATAATGATGAACTGCTCGGAAGGCAGACTTCCGGCCATTCCCTCTCTCCTGACCGCTTGCAAGTGAGAAGAGTCAAAGACTTTATATTAAGATTTATAGCAACTTGAAAGTGATAATGTGGCACCTTCAACAACATTCTTTAATGAATTCTCTAGTTCACCATGTGCATGAAACACATGTTGTCAGCTGTAGAATCTATGTAACATACTGGGTGAGTATGGGCATACGTTAAAAAACAAACAGAAAACCCCGCCTTCACATAAATGAACGCACTAATATTTGAGCGGTATCTGTACACTGACACGTATTAGCAGGTTGAAAGGTATCTCTTTGCCTCTTAGCTGAGTTTATGTGAGATGCTCAAATCTCATGAAAGCATGTTTTAGTATCTTTATAGTGTGTGTGTGTGTGTGTTTTATTTACTACTAACCAGAGACAAGTAGGAATGTGTGAATAATCAATTTAGGAGGCATATTGGGATCTTATTGAGTACTTTATAGGATTCAGGGGTTTTTTTTTATGTGTAAAATGAGGAATTTGAAGTATTCGGTAGTTCTTCAACATTTGGGGTCCATGAACTTCTTTAAAAATCTGAAGAAATATTTGTACCTATTTTCCAGAGAATAAAAATGTACACCCAGACTCAGTTGAATGCAGTTTCAGGGAGGGATTTTATAGGACATTGTCAGGGCTATCAGATAGAATCATAGAAACTGTGTACTATATAATTATGTAGTGTAGATTTATGCAGTTCCAAAGGGGCATACTTCACACAGACTGTGACATAAAGGACATCCCTTAGGAGGTATGTGAGTAGGTGGTCCTCATCATGGAAGTTCCTTGAAAGCCAAGCTAACAAACTCTTTGGCCAAATGAGCTTTAAGGTTCCTTGTGGATCTGAATATCTTTAATTCCCCAGATGCTGTTCTTATTATCGACAAACCTACACTAGTCAGCCCAGCAGCGTAGCAAACCACAACGGGGTGGCTTGAACAAGACACATCAGTTTTTTCGCAGTTTGGGAACTAGAAGGTCAAGTGTCAGCAGGTTGGGTTTTTCCCGAGGCCGCTCTGTAGTGTGCATTCTCTCTTTCTCCTCACCTGTCCTGTCCTGTGTCCACACGTTCCTAGTGATCCTTCCTCTGCTTAGAAGAACACCAATTCCATGGGATTGACAACCCATTTTTAGGACTTCATTTAAGTTAACTCTCTCTTTAAAGGTTCTTTCTCCAAACAGGGCACATTGGAGGTTAGCACTTCATTCAACATATGAATTTAGGGGGTAGGGGCGTAATTCAGTTCATAACAAACCCAAACCTGATAGACCATTGCTAAGAGTCATAGTTAACCACTAGATGAGTCAAGATGTCTTTCAAGTCCCCTCCATGTAAGAAACAACATAAAACAAAACACAATACAAACAGGACTATCAAAAATCGAAATATGTGGAAAAACCAATGCTGTCAACTGCGGAGACTGCTCTGGGCCCACCCCCTTCTCTCTGTCTCTGTCTCTCTCTGTCAAAAACAATAAAAACAAACCTTTAAAAATTGAAATAGATCACGCTGTTTTTAAACATGGAGATTTATCACTGAGAACCAAAATTTATCTCTGCTGTTCTTATCAAAGCGAACACTTTCACAGGGATTTATTTAGTAGTAAAAGGAAAAAAAAAATGTAGGAAAGAACAACTTGATGCCAAAAAATAAATAAATAAACTTTGTTTGGAATTGATCTTCAAGAGCCCTGGTGAAGCGATGTCCGTCCTAGGGGAGAGGATGGATAGGAGAGGACGGACTAGAAGAGCCTAGACATGGATTTAGTTTTTGCTCTCCGTTGGGCCATGTGTGTAGTCAGCCTCCGGTGACATACGCCTCTTCTCATCTGGTGACTGGGGGTGCGGGCTGTTGGGGGCTGCTGTTTCTGCCGTTCCCTTAACTGTAGTGGGAGAGTGGGGGCTGAGGAGAAAAGGCCAAGCGTTTCTGGTGGTGGTTTAAATGTATTGCTGCTCCCCCGGTGCCAGCGTTTGCTGAGTAACTCCCAGCGCAGCTCGTACCCTGCACCCACCGCTGCCTCCTAGGCCCTGCAGGAGCTGAAGGAGACACAGCCAGGGAGGAGAGGGTTCACAAACGGGCTGGGGGTGGTGATTTCTGGAGCTGCATCGCACCTCCTCTGTGGGCGGGCAGGTTACTCAGTGCTGAGTCCTGCCTGGCTCTCCTCGGTGCTGTAGAGCCTCCAAGCGTTCTCAGCTCACCCCGTCCCACGCGGCCCTTTCGTCCTGTCTTGGGGTGCACGGACCTCTCTCTGTCCTTGTGAACACCAGCAAGGTATGCATTTCGGGAAATGATATCTACGGAGCACCACGCCTCCCTCTGATGTTTGCTCCCACACAGACACACGCCCTTGGAGGAAACGGCTCGCCCTCCGCCTGAAGTGGGCTAAGATGCTCGAGGGCCGCTGGGAAGTGTGCAGCCACGTAACAGTTCTTTCGTCTTGATGGTGGCAGCAGTTTTGCCCACAGCCCTCCTTCGCTCCTGTAGTTTCTGTCTTCGATCTGTCCCTTGTGAATTCTCTTGATTCCTAGAAAATCCACAGTGTGCACCTTGTTATCTGTATCCATTTGCTTGAAAGTACCAAGTGGGGGGGTTGTCCAAGCCCGGCGGGAGACAGGTGCATCAGGGGAAATAGGTAGCGGGTACATGCGTGCCGACAGGAGTTCTTATTCCCAAATTGTGCAGCTTGGTAGTTTCCGTTTCAATACACAATTTAAAAAATATATATTTTTAGCAAGTTTAAAGACTTTTTTTTATTGTTTTTGACAGAGAGACCGAGAGAGATACAGAGAGAGAGAGAACTGAACTGGGGGAACTCCCCAGTTCAGCACATGGGTTCACATGGGCCGGGGCCGGGATTCGATCCTGGGTCCGCGGGGCTGCAAAGTGAGCGCTTGACCCACTGAGCCATCCCGGCTTCCCCTATAAAACATTTTTTTAAGATATATTTTATTGTGTTTGACAGAGACAGAGAGAGACAGCGAGAAGAGGGAGGGCCCAGAGCCGTCTCCATAGTTGTAAGTCATCCGTTTTCAACATGGTTTCCTTCCACACAGGTGGGCGGGGGCCACGCAGGGCAGGAACTGGGCTGGGGGCCTCCCGCATGGGAAGCTCACCCCAGTTCAGCATGTGGGTCCACACAGGCTGGGGCCGGGATTCGGTCCTCAGTCCCTGGGGCTGCAAAGCAAAGCAAACGCTCAGCCTGCTGAGTCATCCCAGCTTTCCTATTATAAAAATTTGAACTAAAAACAAACAAACAAACAAAAAACCCTAAAACCTGAGACTCTATATGAGATAAGTCTATGATTAAGTGAGTTGCCTAATGTCTGGTAATTAATGTTAGAGCTAAGAATTAAAGTCCAGATATTTTCATTATTAACACTGAATGACAAATCTATCAGCCACACCATATCAAATCATTGGAATCATACATAATAGATATCCTTCTCCACTGGTTCAAAACTTGATTTAAAGGGACAGAAATATGGTCTGTCTTCTGCTATAACTTTTTCAAACACCTTTTGATTTTCTTTGGCTCTGTTTATATTATATGCATGCTTTTTGTCTTCTTTCTTTTATTTTTATAGTTTAAAAGTAAGCTGTATGCCCATCATTGTTATTGATGGTATTGCTCATATCAAAGATCTCTTTTGGAATATTGTTTTCAGGATTTTCACTAGAGGATCAAATTTTCCAGGCATTTAATTGCCAGGTTAAACAGTGCTTCTTAAAATCAGGATCAATTTTGTCAGGATCCTGGTTTTGGGGTAAAGACTGACATTCTTGGGAAATTAACATCCCTGTTCAGAAAGTGGTAACAAGAATGGTGTCATGCTGGGAACTCACTTTGACCAACAAAGAAAAGGGAACCACTTCTGAGATAGAGAGCTTGGTAATCATGCATGACAAGAACATAGACAATAAACCCGTTTTTTTATATTTTTTTATTTTCTAAGACCAACAATTTTACCAACAGCTGCAAGTTATCTGAATATGGAACGTATTGTGCATTACCCACTAATTTAATGTAACCATAGGGTGCCTCTCTCATTTTCAGAGAGTGAACACAAATGAATGTTTAATCTCTAAAGTGTAAATTGCCCAAGTGCTTTGTAATAAATGCCAATATCTAATGCAAATACTTTGGGCATTGTTTAATTCTAATGTATATAATTGAAAGTTGTTTATATGGAAACTTAGAATTTTTTACTTTAAGTATCATATAAGATAACATGAGGACATACAGTCTGTCATCTCGTAGCCCCCACTCTGAAACAGGTATTTGTATGTCTTTTATTAATATTTCATCACAGAGCAAACACTGTGATGTATCTTCGGCCACTTGTGATTAACATTGTAATAAAAAAAAAAAAGAAGAGAATTAAAAGAATTTGATCACTGGTCTCTTTCTGAAAGTATCACTCTAACATTCCATTATATACAGCAAGTCATAATTAAGGATATAGAATTGTTTTCTAATCATACATGAATTTATAAGAAAGAGCATCTCATGTACTTGACAAAACGAGAGGTCAGTTAATTTTTTCAGTCACAAATACAGTGGGATATTTTTGGTAACTGATTTCAGCTGTTACTGTATTTTGTGCAGAAGATACAGTCTGGAGTTACTGAACATTTGGTGTTTGTTTCTGATGCTCATAGATGAACAATTTTTGCATCATGTTTCAGATATTCCTAAGAGTGGCACCTGCCAATTGTTCTCTTCAGAGTTTCAAACATGTCCATTATCTGTGGTTTCATGTTGCCTTTTAAACTCACTACAGCCTTGCTGCTTTTTCCAGCTTATCTTATCAGTTTTAACAAGAAGAATATAGTTATTTAGCAAATACTTGGGCTCTTGACAAGTGCCAAGCGTTGTTGTAGGATCTAGAGTCAGCAGTGACCAAACAAACAAAAAACAAAATACCAACCCCAATGGAACACACATTTCAGTGTTTTTGTTTGTTTGTTTGTTTATGGACTTGTCATTTTTTTCAGTCTATCAATGTGTGCTTTATATATTCTGAGGATATGTTTTGGATAGCCTACTAGTGCATACTGATTCACGACTGTTGTGTTTCCTAGGTTAATTGTTTTTCTTGGGATATAACGAAGCTTTTGGTGACTAAAGTCTATTTTGGGGAAGCTGGGATGGCTCAGCGGGCTAAGTGCTTGCTTTGCAGTCCCAGGGTCTCAGGATCAAATCCCGGCCCTGGGCCGTGCAGACCCATGTGCTGAACCGGGGTGAGCTTCCCATGTGGGAGTCCTCCAGTTTGCTTCCCATGTGTGCCGCTGTTTTGGCACCCAGCTCATGGGGTCATGCCTCCCATGTGGGAGGCCCCCAGCCTGTTTCCCACCCTGTGCAACCCCCACCCCCCTGGGTGGAAGGAAACCATGTCGAAACTGATGACGTACAACTATGGAGACTGCTCTGGGCCCTCCCCCTACTCTCTGTCTCTCTGTCAAAAAAAATAATTTGATGCTTTAACGTCTGTTTTGCCTGACAACACTATTCCCATAACTGTTTTCTTTTGGCAAACGTTTTCCAATTATATTAGTTATAATAGAATGTTGATCTGAGGATATGGCATCTGTGCTTCTCAAGGTCAGCCCCAGACCCAGTGTGCTTTTCTCTTGACCCAGCCGTAGTTCCTTGGACCACCAGTGAGTTCGGGCTTTCCTAGAGGAGAAAAGGAATCTTGCGTCTTGTTTAAACACACTTACGTGGTCTCAGTTAATAACAACCAATCAGTATCCTAGTTAATATGCCCAGCGAATGTTAACCGAAAGCAAAACCAAAACTCAACAACAAGAGCAGCTCTGCCCATGTCCTCATTCATGTGGATGGAGTTGGCTCACCTCTGTATCCACTTGTCAGAAAAGGGAGAAAGAAGAAGTAGAAAGCAAGCAGCAAACAAGTGTCAGCCTTGTAGGGTGTGACTTGGGAGTGGCACACTCTACTTGTATCACATTTAGCAACCGAATAATAAAGAGTCAGTAGATCAGTGACTTGGGTTCAAATCCTGCCTCTGTGTGAGTGTGGGCCAGTCACAATTTGTGCCTCCTTTTACAATGGGGACAATAAGAATACCTAACTTATAAGCATCAAAGAAATGTTGCTTACTATTCTTGTTTTAAAGCCACCACAAACGAGTTGATGGTGGTGGCAGTAGTAGTAGTGACAGTAAGATTATGTAAAATGTAGCTGTGACCAGTTCCTTTTACTCACCATTGCCACTTAAACACCAGTCCTTTTCTCTGGACTCATTTTCTTCATTCCGAAATACATCTTTCAGTTTTTATGCCAGCAACAGTCTGTGAGTGGTAAGCTTTCTCAAACTTTCCTTTTCTGAAAATGTATTAGGTTTGCCTCCACTCTTAAATGATTTGTCTAGATAAATATATGTAGATTGGTAGACATTTATTCAACACAAAGCTGTTGTATTTATTGTTTCATGGTTTTAACCTAAAAGTAATCTGTTGAAGATTTTTGTTTTGGTGATTTTTTTGATTTTGCCATGATGAACCAAGATGTGGCTATTTGTTTTTGTTGCTTAGAATCCTCTAAGAATTCATATTACTAAAATCTGAAAAATTTTCAACCATTATCTTTTTGAATATTACTTTGCTCCATTTATTTTAGTCTCTTCTTCTAGAATTTCTAATAATGGTATGTTGGACTTTTCATTTATCTTTCTTTTTTTTTTCCTTTTTTTATTGTTAAATTTATTAGGGTGACAATGATTGGTAACAATTAGTGATTTTTAATCCCATTTTTTTCAAAATCTTTTTCTCAATGTCCTATATTTTAGGAACTTTCCTCAGTTTTGTCTTCCAGTTCATTAAGGCTTTCTTCAGCTACACCTACATAATCCATCCACTGACTTAAAAAAAATATTTTATTGACTATTACATTTTAGTTCTTTCCTAAGTCTGCTCAGTACCATAATACATTTGTTCTCTCTGTGGTTTCTATAATTTATTCAATTATTTCAACCATATTTATTTTGCCAATTTCTTTCAGGTTATTCTATTATCTCACATTCTTGGGTTCCTGATTCTGTCATTGTTGAGTCTTTTAACTGTCTCTCATAGTAGATTATCTTCTAACTGGATTATTATTTTTCAAATCTTATTTTATATTGATGTTGCACAGGAACCATGAAACGTAGGGTAGTGTTCTAGGGGAATATCCCATCTTATTCTGATATTGAAATTCTATGTGATATTGAACAAATCATTATCTGTCTCTGTACCTCAGTCTCTCTAACACTCTTAGGTGTCTTCTGAATATACAGTTCTTGTTCTCATCCGTAATAGCTCCTGAGGAGGAATGGCTTTGCTTACTAGAGAGAGCAGAGTAGTTCTGCTTTTTGTCCCAGGATTTTAAAGATACATATCTTTATGTAAAGGAATTCAGGTTTATTTATGTTCAGTGCACTAGTATTCACTACTGAGGGGTAACGAACAATAGGGCAAGTCAGTCAGCATACTCTTCCCGTGGCTCCTCACCCATGAGAAACGCCTTCTTAGATCACACAAACAGCAGCTGTGTAGGTGTTGCTAATGAAAAAAAAGTTTTGTATTTAAAATAGAAACATAAAATTGTTAATGTGTCTAGAGACAACGTGTACTGCATTCAATAATGAAAAATGAAGGAAGGTCTGGTGTAACAATTTTGATTCATTTTATAGAAGTCTAAGATTTCTTACCTCTATGCATGAGGTTTTAATAAACAGGACTATGCAGTAGTTTTTACAGCGTCTAGGAATTGAGTTTGAACCTCAAGATATGGCCAAGATATCACATTTAAGTACATGCAGAAGTAAAAGGCAAAGAAAATTTTAATAAGAAAATTTAATCAGCATCATTTATAAATTTGAACAGGAACTTAGAGGTATTATGCTCCATCTTTTCAGTGCAAGATAGCAACTTCAGGGTCTCCAAAAGGCACCTGCTTCTTGAACCTTTGCTGTTTTGGAGAGCACACAGCCTTCAAAGGAATCCCTTCCGATATTTTCATGGCTCTAATTGTTGAAAAATTATTTCTTATAATGAGATGCTTGCACATTTTGTAAATTTTTTGTTATATGTGCATATGCATATATATGTATATGTGTATATATATGTATATGTGTGTAAGTATATACACATATATATGGAACATTCTCTCCTACAGTAATTAAATGTATCTCAATACTGTTCCATAAATATCCATTGAATGTCTCCTGTTGTCATATTGGTCTGGTACTGTGCTAAGTTTGAAATCAATAGCATTGTAATTTCCATTTTTCTGATTAGACAACACCAGTTTTCAGGGGCTACGTAACTTGACCACAGACACACAGCTATTAAATAATGGAGCAAGGATATTAACTTAAGCTGTTTGACCCTAGAACCAGGTACTAGTTCCCTTCTATGGTTCCTTTATAAGTCGTGTAGGGGACCCAGCTATAAACAAAATGATAATAGAGTGTGACAAGTGTTAACAGAAGGTAGGAAAGAACAATTAATTCTGCCTATTTGAGTTAGAATGGTTGGTTTTGAAGACCTAGTTGTCATCAATTCCAAAATATTGTTCTTTTAACGTGTGACTTATTGTGAGAATAGCTTATTTCTCCTAGTATGAATTACCTTACATTTCTGTAACCCTCTAACCTGACCCTCAGTTTTGGAACCTGCTCAATCCTCAACAACACTGAGAAATGCTCTTATTACTCATCTTGCAAATACTTTTGGAGCTAGTTAGGTAACACTTTATACCTTCTATTTGGGGAACATTCATCTCTGCTAAGTGAATTTAAGACTACATTGAGGGGAAAGGGGCAATTTATTTTAGTTTTCTATCCCTCTACCTTAGAACATGCACTTTTCATGAAATTGTGAGTGACACAAACACTTGAATGAGATGGATGCTGGAACTATGATGTTTTTAGAATTAAATGACAGTTTTATAAATTGGATCCAATGGGTATTTTACTATCTGAAAAGTAATTACATGGAAGAAATTGAATGAAGGAAAACTGGTGATGGCACAATTTAGCTTTTAAAATTTTACATAGTATTTATTTGACGTCTCTGGATATGGCAACTCTGTCATTAGAAATAACAAATGTTGTTTCCAACATGGGAGTTTCATCCTTCCTCCTCCCCTCCCCTTCATTCCCTTCTTACCTCTCCTCCTCTTCCTTTTTCTTCTTCTTTCTTTCCAATTCTCTTCTAGTATTTCCTTCCCTTCACTTTCGTTGTCTTTCCTTATCCCGTGAAACAACTGGTTTTTGCATTGAAAGAAAATATTGACCTGTTTCTGAGATTCTCAGGCTTCATCAATCGAAGTGACAAGTGACAGCTAAGTTTCCAGTTTGCCTTCTTTAGGAAGTTCTCTGTGGCTGATTCCACGCTGCTTTGTTAACGCCCTTACTGTACATTCCTGTTTCTCCCTTTCGATATCATTCAAGGCCAGGCCATGATCATGTTTTTCATTATTGCCTGCAGTACAAGTTGTGTCTAGACATGTTAATCATGAACATTTACAATATTCTTTTCAAATGCTCATATATCTTCTCATGTAACCCGATGGGGCAGGGAGTATTCATAATAAAACTATTGAGGAAACAGGCTTAATGAGTGTAAAGTAACTTGCTCGAGGTCACATGGTCAGTAAGTAGAGGACCGGGATTTGAACTCTAGTCTTTTGACAGTCAGTGCACATGTCACCTTGTTTAAGAATCCCTCCTGATAGTCCGTTCTCTCCCCACAGTGGATTAACTTCATCCTCTACTACATTGTACACTTTGTTTATACCTTTCCTATAGTATTGATCACGTTATATTGGGGAGCTGTATATATAAATGGCTTCAATGCCATTGAGTTCATTGCTTGTTTTATCTGTCTCTGATGTGCCTTTTCTCCCTGCTAGATCATGTATCTTTTAGGGCCTCAAATCTTCTCTTTTTTCCCTTGAATCCCCTGGCCTTCACCTGGTGCCTTGGCCGTACTTAGCATTCATTTCATGAAGTGGATTCATTGAGGCACCAAAATAATGGTTTCCTTCTATGGCTGAGTAGATCCTAGTTCAGAGGTACATTCACAATAACTTTAAAAACTTTTGTGAATGAAAAAATAAATACTATATAAGTCCAGTGGAAATTATTAAGCAGTTTATAAGACATGTCTTTCAGGGGAAAGGCTGACTGATTAGAATTTGTTGTTCATTAGGGAGATGAAAAGCAGAAAAGAAAGAGATAGGGAAGGGAAGTGGCCCATGTGAATTCCAGAGCAAAGCGAGCTGCTGCAAGTCCCCTACACTGGGAAGTGATTACGTCCACCGCAATGCGGGGGTTCTGTAGCTCACGTTGTCTGGTCTGGGACCACGATGAGTTTTATTGTTTCCAGTTGCCTTGAAAGCTGTTTGTGGGAAGGAGGTAAAGAAGCTGCCCTCCATCCTGCAAACTATGGCAGAGAGTCCCGTGAGTCACGGAACCCGTGGTGTGACTGTGCATTCTGTGATTTGCAACTGCAGGGGGAGCTTTCTCCTCACTCCTCCGGAGATTTGCGTCAACAAGAAGAGAACACTGTCTGCAGGAAGGACTTTCAAGGAGTCATCAAGGAGAAAAAGAGGACATAATAATAATAAAATAATAATAATAATAATAAATAACAACAGTGACTGGCACATGGTCCATGATCAATAAATGTGACCCAAAGTAATTATTATTGATCACTGACTGTGTGCTGGGCACTGTTTATATACACGTCACATGTAGGAACTTCCTGAAGTCTCACAACAAACCTAGTAGATAGATTGTACGATTATTCTCATTTTACAGATGGAGAAGCTGAACTACGAAGGGGCTAAGGGTCTTGCTGACATAGTCCCACCAGCTCACGAGCAGAATCAGGGTAATGAAGCCCCAACTCTACTCTGTCGTCACTCTCGAAGTGTCCCATAAATCGTTAATTTGATAATTATCCTATAAACATACAAATGATATTACTACTTTTGTTATAACGGTCATTCATTTGGTTTGAGTCCTTAAAACTGGATAAGGCTTTATATGATGCTGGGCAGGGGAAGTATATAGATTTCCGATATCTGGTATTAGCTTAGTGAAGACAAACAGGGTTTAAGTGCCCAAATCTCTCTACGAGGAACCGACTGAACCCTGTTCTTTAATAAAAAGGAACATTTGCTTTTATGATAAAATAAGTTCACTGGGGCTTTGAAGGAAACTGGTGAAGGTTTACACAGGAACAACTCAGATTGTTCTCATCCTTGAAGAACTGTGTGAAATTCTAAGGAAGTATATCTCCTAGCCACATTGAGCAAACTCTAGATGTTTGGGAAATTTCCTAGAGAGATTGTTTCTGCAACATCCAAATTCCTGATATGCCCATTTCAGCCACAAGGAGGACAAAAGAATAACTGTAGATGTTTATAAGATGAATAAGTTAAAGGAACAGAGCAATATATACATTCTCTAAGCTATAAAATTATATGAGGATGGCAGTGTCTTTTTTTATTTTTAAATCAAATACATGCAGGAGTGATGCTTAAAAGAATAAAGCTTTTTCTTTTATAGCCCCCAATGAAAAATATAATCAAAATACGCTTTTTGCAGGATGGCTTTCTTAAATAAATAAGCAGAAGGGTGAATTATACGGCTATAAATAAATCTACTGACATACAATAAAGCCAAGTTTGACTGTTTTATGGTGTCATTGGAACCTTTGGATGTATTTATGGGCTATGTTAACAGTCACCTGTATTTTTTCAGGACTTTTATTTCATTTCGCGTTATGGGAGATGAGTTGTTTATTTATTTATTTCTCCTCCTCCTCAGCTTTGTAACGCAGAGTGAAGCACGGAAGGAGAAAGTAAGGCTTTCTGTACTTTGCATTTAGGAAAAGAGGACCCTCCCTGATGAGCTTAGGGCATAAACAGCAAGAAACAGGCTGCTCCCGTGCCTGTGTGGTTGCAGTGGACGTGTCTGTGACAAAGGACGTGACAGGTGTCTCCACCTGGCAGTGAAGTGGAAAGTCAGAGTCTATACAAGTGAGAAGAGGCAGGTGCAGACGCGATGTGTTGTGAGAGACCGACAGAGGGACTTGGCGTTAGGTTTTTGGCACCTGGCATGACCCAGCACCGTCACAAGGCTTCCTGCAGATGCCAAAAGCTTCCCCTGGCTACTCTGTAGTCGAAGGACAGGGCAAAGGGTCTCATGGGAAGGCTTCTCCTACCTCACCTCAGGACAGTTTCCCGGGAAGAGGGACGAAAGGCAGAGATTTAAAAAGCAGGGGGAGGACATCTGTAATGTCAAGTTCTTACGTCTGAACTATTAGTAGAGAAAGTCAGCTCTGAACCAGGCAGATCTATTTACAGGGGTTTTAAAACTGCGTCTCATTCAGAAATGGCAGGTTTTTGTGGGGTTCTTCCAAGTGGAGCTATGCATGCGAAATTTTTATACTTTTCAACCTTAACTCTGTGATAACGGTCACATTTCTACATCCACGTCTCTTCCTTTCTGTCTCGAAAGTGGAACTGCACCCGTAGCCAAATGCTTAGTTCCCAGCGTTCCCACTCGCGGGACCTGCTGGAGTGGGCAGCTCAGGAGGGGCGAGCGGAGCTGTGGGCGCTAGAGCTGCTGAGGATGCGTCCTTCAGCCAGAGCGCTAGCTGCAGGGCTGAGAACGGTGCCGTCCCACCCGGTGGCTTCCCTGGGCCACTTGGGAAGAAGAGCCTTCTTGGGCCGCATATAAAATACACTAAGACTAATGATAGCTGGTGAGCTAAAAAAATAAAAAAGGTCTCAAATAGATCTGATCACATTCTAAGAACTCGGGCTGGGTCTTATTCACAGTCGTCCTGGACATGCCTGGTTAGAAGGTATTGCTGGAGCTAAGCATCTAAAAAGACACATTGAACATGGCAGCCTATATAAACTCTCTCTCTTTTTTTTTAGTATTTATTTTTATTGTTTTTTGACAAAGAGAGAGACAGACAGAGAGAGATAGAGAAAAGGGGAAGGCCCAGAGCAGCCTCCATAGTTACATTAGTTTTCCATATGGTTTCACTCCACAGGTGGGCACAGGGCTGTGCAGGGCAGGAACTGGGCCGGGAGCCTCCTGCACTGAACTGGGGGCACACCCCAGCTCAGCATGTGGGTTCACCTGGGTGGGGATTCGATCCTCCAGTTCTGCGGCTGCAAAGCCAGAGCTTAACCCAATGAGCCATCCCCGCTTCCCCTCATATAAACTCTTAACTGACCTGAGAAGAATGGTATTTAGGAAGGAAACCCGACCAGGAATGTGTGGACTAGAGGAAGAACTGTGAGGGAGAAGAAAACAAAAGAAAAAGAAATCAGCAGTGTGTTAAATTGGAGAAGAACGTGCCTTCTATCAGGATGGCTGGCGGTCCCCTCCTTGTAGTAAAAGATGAAGACCAAGCCCCTCTTACATGTGTCCTCTGATACGTCTTCTCGGTGCTCAACTGGGTCCCCGAACGGAATCAGCCTCACCGGAATCCACAGCTACTTCTTTTGGCACTTGGCAAAAAGTAAATAAATAAATGATAAGTATGACAAGGAAACTGAATCGCTCCCACTGTGACACCCTAGTGGCATTTCCAGATTTTGTACTGCATGGAATGGATTTCTTTTCCCTTTGTTGCCTCGCAGAGAAGTAACTAGAAGGTCTATCAGGGTGTCCCCATGCTTCCCAGGGACAAAATCAAAACAGTCTCCAACACTCAGTGCCGAGCGAGGGAAGAACAAGGTTCCCTGGACAGGTGGTGAGCTCATCAACTCGGAGAACGTGTGCCTCTGGGAATCCGTGTCACTGAAGCCAGATGAAGGCGTCAGTGAAACGACAGGTGTGAGAACACTTGCGTGTGAGGTTGGAAATTGTTTCACTGTATTCATTCATTCAGCAAACGTGTACTGAGCTTCTTCTGTGTGCTGCCCACTCTTCCACAGCCAGAAAACATCAGGGAGCGGGTGGCGAGACAGACTGGGCTTTCAGGGAGCTTCCAGTCTCACCCCGGAGCCAGACCACCCCCGAGTACAGATAAAGCGGTTTCAGAAACCGAGGATGCTGTGAAGGAAACGGAACAAGCTAGCAGGATAAAGTGCTTTTGGGGAGTGCGATGGCTAATTTTGGGTGAGGGCCAGACAGGGCCGCTGAGGCAGTGAAATCTGAAATGTATCAACCACATGAAAATCTGAACAGAAAAGTCTTCCAAACGAGAGAGGCCAGCGAGTATGCAGGTTTGGGGTTGGGAAAGAACTCGACGCCAAGAGCAGAAAGGGCCTCAGGGAGACCGGTGGGTCAGTGAGGGATCATCCGGCAGAAGATGGAGAATTTGTCGTAAGCCAGGTCACCTAAGTCCCTTTAAGGCCGCGGTGAAGGGTTAGAATAAATCCAAAGTGCAGCGGGTCTCCACGTGGAAGGCTGAAGGCGTCAGTGGGTTGAGTGGGACTTGTTTACCTTAAGGGAGGGTGCTTAAGATAGTATTTCCCCCTAACTTTTCTACTAATCATAGCGTAAGACCCTGAACGTCTTCCTAACCTCGGAGCTTGAGCTGATTTTTCTATTGAGCAAAGGGTACCGCTACCCTGTTAGGTGCTAAGCCAGAGGCTATGCGCTGTCACTCAAAGCTCCCAAGAACCATATGAGGGGAGGCCTTAGGTACATTGTACGGAGCAAGAGACAGGTTATAGCCGAGTCCCCGTGAACCACACCTCTTGTGTGCTGTGCTGGTCGTAGGCCGTGTTGCTAGTGGAGGACATTGTGTTCGTGGGCCACCACCCAAGGGCACAAGTGATGCTGACTGAGGGCCACAGAGACCGGATCCTCTGCGGGTCCCCTTATAGCTAAGAACCAGAGCCTCTGAATGTGCACCGATGACCACAGATGACACGGACCTGTGGGACAACACGAATTTCAGAACCAGGATACCGAGTCCCCACCGTGAAGTCTGGAAGGGACTTGATATTTGACCTTGAAGCAAAGCATCCATAGGTTGGTTGTCTTTATTTGTTCGGAACATACATGATGCTAACTTCCTCCGTATCGCTTTGGGGTGTCCCAAGGATGAATAGAAGTATCTTTATACCTTTTCTTTATTCCCAGGTAGGGAGTTTGAAATGTTCTCGGGAACAGCAATATAATAGGTGTTATAAGCTTCTATTAAAAAAATAAAATGCCACCTAAATACTATATATAAAAGTGCATAGCCATGTCGCCACTTTTGCTGTTTTGACAATGGCTGGATTTGTTCCGGACAACTGTCCTATGTGATATGATTTAAGTATTATTCCCTGCACCCCCTTCCAGAAAAGTATAATGTGCTTTTTTTTTTTAAATCCATTTTTATTTACTTATTTTTATTTTTGACAGAGAGAGAACTGAACTGGGGGAGCTCCCAGTTCAGCATATGGGGCTGCACGGGCCGGGGCCGGGATTCGATCCTGGGTCCCTGGCGCTGCAAAGTGAGCGCCTAACCCACTGAGCCATCCCGGCGTCCCCATAATGTGCTTTTTAACCACAGTGAGTGAGAAGGATGAAGGCACACCAGCCAGAGCCCTGGGCAGCGGAGAGCTGTCTGTTGGGTGTGTGCCTCCAGCTCATGGTGTGAACTGGGAGGAAGGGGAGTGATGGACGGGAGGTTGCCTGTCTGGAATGTGACCAGCCTGGCAGAACCCTGGCCGGCTTCGCCCAGGAGTGGCAGATGGCTGGGGCAGGCGCTCTTTCTGCCCGGCCCGCGCCCCAGCAGGGCCAGCCTGGGGGTGGAAACTGCTCTCTCTCTCTGGTGCCCAGTGCCCCGGAGGCCCGGAGACGTCCCCCACCTGGGGCATGTTTCCGAGGCCGGTCTTGGACAGGTTGCCATTCCTTCCCCGCCAGCAGGTGCAGCCCTCGGGCCTACTGAAGGGGTGAGGGCACCAGCGCCTGGGTCCCCAATGCCCAGAGCGTCCTGTTCATGGCCGGGCGAGAGCTAGCTTTGCCAAGATTCCCCAGCCCCTCACCCTCTGGGGTCCCCAGGACACCTCTTTGCATTCACAGGATTCACTTCCCAGAGCCCAGGACTCCGGTTCCCACCGTGCACTCCCTTGCCACGGGCCTGGGGACCCCCAGCCAGGCGCGCGCCCGGCGGGTGGCTGCGTGGTGCTGACCACGGTGCTGAAAGGCAGGCGCGGAGCAGCGCGCGCGCCCCGGGGGCTCCAGGCGGGGGTGTTCCTGTGCATTCGGGGGCGACTTCGGCGCCTTCCCGGTTGTAAGGGGCACCTCCACCGGGCGCGTTTGGCTTCACGGGAAGGGAAGGAGAGGGTGGGCCCGAGGCGCGCTGCCCGTCCGCCCGTGTCTGTCTTGCACCCGCAGCCGCGTGCAGCGCCGAGCGCGCACGGGCGCGGGGGGCGGCCAGGCGGCACCGGGGGAGCGTGCAGGGCACGGGGCGGGCCGGGATCCCTCGGCCCCGCCCGCCCGGCGAGCCAGCCAGTCGGTGGGCAGAGCGCGCGGGCCGCCCTGATTTGCTCCCGGGAGCGCGCTATTTGCATACGGCGCGCCCATTGGCGACTGCGCTTCCCGGTCCGCGCTCCGCTGCACCTGTGCCTCCCGGGTCCCGGCACTGTGCAGGCGCCCGGCCGCCTCTGCCGCCCGCGGGCACCGCTGGTCGCGCGCTCCCCGCCCGCCTGGCCGCGCCCGGAGCCACCGCGGTCCCTGGGTTCCACCGCCGGCCGGCTTTCCCTGCGGTCCGCGTCCTCGTGCTTCTCGCGCTGGAGCTCCGCGGAGCCGTCCCAGAACTTGCAGGGTTTGCAGCCTCCGAGACTCCGAGCACCGCCCGCAGAGCCCCGGGGCCGCGCGGTTCTGCGTGGCACCGCGTGCATGGAAGTGCAAGAAGGAACCGGGAAACGTGCAAACTGCTTGGCTGTTGGGATAAACTAACCTGAACCTGCCTGGGTCGCCTGCTGCCTCCTCTTCCTCCTCCACTGGCCTTGCCCGTGCGGCGAAGTCGCCAGACCCCAGGTGCCCGGAGACCAGGCGGGAGCCGCGGCCTCCCCTGACATGTGTGGCATTCCAGGGGGCCCGAGGCGGGCTGCTATACCCGGCTGGACCTTGGCACCCTCTATGTAAGCCCCCAGAACAGGGAGGCGTTTTGCTTTCTGTCTGATTTTATTTTTTGAAGGCTTTATTATTATTATTATTATTTTAACCGATTTATCTCCTGCCTTGAAAGTGCTTATTTCTTCCCTCTTTCCAAAACCCGGGCCGTTCTTCCTGCTGCTAGGATGGGCCCCTGGGCATCATGAACTTCACTATTCCTTGCCGGCTGGAATCCAAACTGCCCGTCGGTGGTGGTTCGGGGCATTGACCATGCACCTGAGAATACAAGCCGGACGCAGCCCTCCCGGCCAGCCCGCCTGGACGCTGGGGATCTGGTCTCTCTTCTGGGGATGTATCATCAGCTCGGTGTGGAGTTCCTCTCATGTAGCCTCCTCCTCCTCCTCTTCCTCGCCGGGGTCTCACTCTCAGCAGGAGCAGCATTTCCATGGCAGCAAGCGTCACTCTGTGCCTGTTTCTATCTATCGCTCCCCGGTTTCCCTGCGAGGAGGGCACGGTGCGTGTCTGCTCTTTACCTTTCTAATGGGGCGTAGCCTTCCCGGTAATGTCAGAGGTGGGGAGAGAGCAAAGTGCATTGGAAACGGTGGAGAGGGTTTGCGTGTGCCTGAACGTTCGCCTCCAAGGCTGGGGCTCAGGTTGTCTTCCCCAGCTGGACCGCTCCCTGTCTCCCCTGATGGATTCTCATCTCCTCACCTCCCTTCCCCATCGCTGCACCAACACCACACAGTGCCCTGTGCACGTTCCCCCGCCCCCACCGGGAAGGCAGGCAACTTGCTAGAAAAGTCTCCGGTCCTGCACCTGGAGAAGGCATTCGTGCACCCCGCTTCCCCTCTCCTCTCTGATCTGGGTTGGCAGCTAGTCATGGGGAAACAGCAAATGGCGAGAATCCGCAGGCCTTGGGGCTGCTAGGAAGGGGCTTGTGCGGTGGAGGTCCTGGAGGAATAGCAGAGCGTGAGAAGGCGGAGCGTGCAGTTCATAGCCAGCAGGCAGGCGGGTTCGTGTGTGCAGATTTACGGTGGTCCCCATGTCTGATAGAAGGAGCAGCTGATGTCAAACCTGCATGCCTCAGATGGGCAACCACCGGACAGCAAGCGAGGTGTAGATAAGGCGAAGTCCATTTATAACCCCCCTCGTGTGAGGTATAGTCGCTGCCCGTCCACCACATATGCAGATGTTATTGCAATGAAAGGCAGCCTGGACGGCTTGCTCACAGCGTCCAAGCCGGAGGTGTTTCGCTCCCAGCCCTTCTGGCATCGGTATGAAAGCAGGAGGTCTGTGGCATTTAAAAATATACTCAGCTCTCTGCCAACCGTCTCAGCAGGGGTGACAGGGGCCCCTGAGGCCGGAGCCTGCTGTCCTGAACAGTCGTGGTGTGTTTACTATGCGCGCCCCTCTGCCCACGAGGGGAGTAGGCAGCACAGGGCTGAAGTGCTGAGGCAGCTCCCCTGGGAGCGCACGAACTGCACCCGAGGCCCCCGCCCTCGCTGTATCTGAGGACCCGGGACACACAGATCCCCCTGCCCCCCGGCCAGGGCCCCTGCTCAGGGCCCTCTGTGGTGTTAAGTGGAAGCTCCCGAGGAGATGCCAGCCCTGAATTTCGCTGGTGGAGTTGTGAAGCAGCTCAAGGCTCGTGCGGCTGGCGGGAGGGGCTGTTTGGGAGGAGAACATGCTCGATCTGGGTCTGGTGGCTGCTTTCTCGGGGACTCCTGCCGAGTCTGTTGTAGACTTTTTTTTAAAAAAGAGAGAGAGAGAGAGGGAGAGAGAGAAAAACAAAACAAAACGGGAGAAGACCCGCAACCACCAAACAAGCAAAAGCAATTTCATTGAAATGGAAACAGCTGGGAAGGGGAAGGGGCCTAGGCCCCGTGGGGGTGGGGTGGGAAAGGGGGAAAGAGAAAGGGGAGTGGGAGATGGAGGAAGCCAGACAGACAGTTACTAATAGCCATAATTAAACATGGAAGCGCTCGGCAGTAATGAGCTGAATTTTGCTAATTAGTGTAAGTGATCTGCAGGGAGATGCAGATGATGCGTTAGCTAGAGGTTAGAGGCTGGCGGGGTCTCCGTTCAGGATGCAAACAGTTAAAGGCAGCCGCTAGGTAAGTGATGGCATTTTCGGGGCAGCACTTCCCAGGGGCTCCTCAGTCTGTCAATCAGCCTGTGTCCCTCCCTCCCCTCCCTCCTCCTGAAGGGGCTGGAGGTGCTGAGCCTTGCACAGGTTAGAGGGAACTCTTCTCTGTTCACTTCCTTTCTTCACGATCCGTCTGCTCAGTCTCCGCTGCCTCGTTTTGACGGCTTCGCGGTCACTTTCTCATTAAGCGGCATCTGATATGGTTCAGTCTGATGGAAAAGGAGAACAAAGCAAGTAAATGACTAGAGACCCCGGAAAAGGCCCCCCGGATCCACCGGAGCTGGAGGCTGCAGTGAACTTCAGGGTCTGCAAGGCTAAGATAAGGACGCTCCTGATTTCAGCTCCTCGGTCTTTATCAACCCGAAGTCCCATCCCATTGATTCGGGGCTTGGAGAGTGAGTGCATCTATAGGAAGCAGGCTCCTTGAATAGTTAATTAGTGAAGCTCGAAATCCCCAGCAGCTGCAATGGAGAAGATGCCCCAACCTCTGGCTCCAATTCCACTCCCAAACTGTGATGTTTTGGGTCCTGAAAGGATCCAGCGGCCCCTTAGGGCTTTGCTAAGAGTGCTCTCAGTCTCCCTTGATATGCACTTACTTGCCCCTGGTTTGAGACAAAGGCTTAGCGAACAGCAACTGTTGTAGCAGATCTTTGGGATGGAGGTGGTAGGAGGCCCAGCACCACCAGACTAGTGGTTGTTATTATGGTTGTAGTTCTTTGCCAGCCTCATCCCAGTGTGAAATGTAGCCATTTCTGTTGCCTGTGTTGAAGTAAATGCCCTCATTCTGGTATAAAATGAACACGAGGGGCTTGAGTCCAAGAACTTTCGGACTCAAGAGAGGTGTTTATTTTTTATTTTTTATTTTTTTCTACCCTCGTTCTCCTTGCCCATTTCCTGAGAAGCCAAGAATCTGCAGAGCGGCCGTGGTCATCAGTTCTCAACTCCCCTCTCCCAAACCATTGCGCCCCATAGCAGGATTCACACTAAGGCAGAGAGAAGCAAGGCCATCTTCGGAGCAGCTTCCCCCCAGGCCTGCTTAGGACCTGCAGGGAATAGAAGGATGTGTCGATTTGCCCACAGCCTTTCTCCCGGGGCAACCGAGGGAGGCTGAGCTCCCAGTGGAGCCAGGAGGACCGGACGCACCTGCCTGGGGCGCCCACGCTGGTCTCCGGTGAGGAGTGCGTCTCTGGAGAGAATGAACTCTGCCTTAACTGGAACCTAGTGAGCTTTCCCCTCGGTCCGCGGCTGCTCTCAACCTCCTTCCTCTTCTGTTCAGTAGTCATTCAACCAGCGTTCATTGAGTCTTTACTATGTGCCAGGCTTTGTGCTATTTGCTAAGGATAGAAAACGAAGTAAGGCATTGCGGTGTTCAGTTTGGGATAATTTCAGAAGTATTTTGATCATATAAGTGCTTCTATAATTAAAAAATATATATAAATAACAGGGTGAGGACCCAGATCCCAAACCGTATTAAATAGTTTAAAATCTAAACATCCTGTTTAAAATGCAGATCGACAATTTTATGGCATTCAGTACATTCTTACAGGTATTTTCCATCGTCGACTTTATCGCCGGACTTGGATAAGCTTATGGCAGCTCTGGGGAAGTTCAGTGGCTCGGGGCGCACACATCCTAAAATACATTCGTTTTCCTGCTGTTTCATGATGGCATTTTGTATCTGTTTTCCTCTTGCTCACCTTTAAGACGTCCGGTGTATGGTTGCCTAAAAAATGCTTTTGTGCTTATAATTTGGAAAGCAAGTTTATCCAAGGATCCCAGGTCTAGTGTGTGTCTTACGTTTTAGCCTCCATAAGACAGCAGACCTCCCTGACTTTAGGCATTTGGGGAAATTAGTTGAGAACACAGGACTTTTAAAGGGAACATACCACAGTATATTTGGAGGAAAGTCTCTTGCTAAGAAACCAGGGGTGCGGGAGTGGGGTGTGTGTGTGTGGGGGGGGGGAGCGTGCATCTATGTGAATCATCGTAGTAGAAACGGTGGCCCCACTCGTGGCCCGTGAGCCCGGAGCCCTGGTGAGGACTCCTGCTACTGCGCGTTGTCACAGACGACTGCCTGTGAAGTTTTTCTAGCCATGGTGCTTGTTTTGCTCTGATCTGTGGAGGACTTTCTTGTGCTCAGCCAGCTGCTTTCTAACCACTCCTCCCTTCCTTCTTGGGATTCAGTTTGCTGAATAATTCATAGTGTTGGTTGACAGATAAAAATGATAAGATTTATATGTCTTTAGCCTTGGTGATGAATTAATTAGATTGGGTTCTGCTTTTCTCTCTCCTCTAGATGCATTGTTTTTCTTCTCTTTAAAATTTGCTGAGAAATGGTAGGTCAGGAGATTAGCCTGTTCCTAACAGACCACCTGAGGAAGATTGTAACGTCCTGGTATAAATTTCTTCAGGACCTTCAGCATGGGTCACTGGGCAGGCTAGAGGTGAGCGCTTTCACACCATAGGGAGAGGAGGGGAGACCATTGGAACAGTTCTTTTCAGGAGAAAGAAAAATTCTTCAACACACTGACATGGCTGATGCCATAGTAACAGTTTTATTTCGTTATTGTCTGCTTTTGAATCCAGAAAAGGTAACATGTTCCATTTTAGTGAATGAATTTGCCAGATCTCAAAAAGCTTCCTTCTCTAGGACTCTGAGTGATCCTGGAGGGAAGCAAATCTCTGAAGATAAACTGCGAACTTATTCACACTTCCCTGCCTGTATTAGTTTTTAGAGCTGCCACAGGAAAAAAATAGCCACAGAACAGGCAGCTTATACTACAGAAATGTAATGTTTTCTTGCGGCTCTGAGGGCTGGGAGTCCAAGATTATGGTGTGGACTCATAAGATGTCTCTCCTCGGTGTATAGATGAGTACCTTCTCATTGTGTTCTCACATGCTCTTTCCTCTGTGTCCACACAACCCGATCTTTTCTTGTGTGTCCAAATTCCCTCTTATGAGGACACTGGCCAGGTTGGATTAAGACTTACCTAAATATCTCATTTTAACTTCATCACCTCTTTAAAGACAGTCATTCCAAATATAGTGACAATCCGAAGTACTGGGGACTAGGGCTTCGATAAATTTTGGGGTGACACAGTTTAGCTCGTGACAGTCCTCCTCTCCCCTCCCAATCATTGGGAAAGAAGTGAAAACATCCTGTCCAGGGAATTTCTGTTGAACCGGAAAGAAAAATAAAGCCTTGAAGGACAAGGGTGGCGATTTACACTATTGATAAGGTGCTGCGCTGGAGTAAGCGTTCGCGTAGATGGAGAAAGCAGGACCAGTAGGTTTAGTTACACCTGGTTTGTGCTGCTGCCGGTTTGTCTTGTGTGACGCAGTCTACACCTGGATGCGCTCGTAGACTCCTTCTGTCTGACTACGGCCATCCACTGGGCAGGCGGACACTGGAGTCCACACTTCGAGGCCCCTTCCCATCAGACCCGCTGCCGCCTGGTGGCTTCCTTGGTGAACGGTAGTTGCTCACTCTTTTCCTTTCCTGACACACGCACCACCGGCTCCTCTCATAGCTCAGCCTGCAGGGAAGGAAAGTGTGGTCAATAAGTACAGAAAACCCCGATGTTGGCAGCTGAAAACACATCTTTATTTATTTATTTTTTTAAGTATCATTTTCATTTCTTCCTGTTGAATATTTATGTTGTGAAAGCGCGTTTTAAACTACAAATAGGAAGTACCCTGTCTGCCTCATGTCATGGTCACAGAGCTTGGGTGAGATGATTCAGGAAGTGTGCTGTAATTACGAAGCACTTGCTGTTATAAACTCTAAGCAAGGTGTGTAACTCGTTGGGGAAAGAGAATGGTATGTGTGTGTGTTTGTATTCAGATACCTCTGCAAAAATGATTTTGAGGATACTTGCTAATGAAGATATTCATTAGGATAATGGAATTCTAATGGGCAGTGTAGTGTTAGGTGGGTGTGGACCCATGAGTCACAAGATTTAGAGTTGGAAGAAATAGGTCCCAATCACTTCCTGTCACTTAGGAACTTTGTGAGCCTGGATAAGTCACAAGGTTTGACTCAGACTCAATTGCTTCACCTTTAAACTGAGAATGACAATAATACCGTATTTATGTCACAGAATTGTGTGGGAAATTGAATAAGTCATGCTTCGCACATTGTAAACCACTGTGTGCAGGTTGAATATTTTATGAGAATTGGTTAATGATAATGCTCTTTCAGTTCCTTGTACAAAATTGAGTTACAGTGTTGAATGTTTGCCAGTTGGCAGTTTGAGGTTAAAGAATACGCGTCTCCTAGTTCTCATTTTCCATCTCCAGCACCACATTGGCCTCTCAGTGGTTACTTCATTTACTCACGACCCTAGGGAACATTGGAGGAGAAAACTTTAACATGGACTTTCTTGTTCTTGACAGTAAAAGAAAATAGCATGTGTTCTGATAACATGTAAAATTTTACTTTTTGATAACATGTAAAACTCTAGGCCAGGCAAATTTTGGCTTAGAATAACAAAATGGAACTTAGAAGCGCAGAGACATAATGAAGTATTATAAAGAGGGGAGGTCACCGAGAAAGATGCTGAGACCATTTTGGAAATTCAGAATTGGATCCCATTTTTGAAAAACTTGTACTGGATTTAAACATTCCTATATGATGCTCAGCCTCCATTAAAAAACTAAAAATTTAAACCTACTTTATACTATTATAAAAAAAGACAGATCTTTTCAGGACTCCTCTTTTCAGATCTGGGAATAGAACATCTTTTAATGACATTCTGATAACTTTTCCTTATCGGGACTCAAAAGCTGTAGAGGAGATGAGAGCATGTAATTACGTCAGAACCCTTAGATGGCTTTATGGAGCCCAAATTTAAAACCAGAATTCTTACGGAGAGGACGTTATGCTGGTCACAGATTTTACTCTTAGTTTTTTCTCAGGCCAACTCTGTGAATTTGAATATGACATTATATTTTTTTAATGTATTAACCTTAAAATGTTAAAACAGGTAGACATGATATGGGATATGCTGATTTTTTAACTAATCCTCTTTTTCCTTTTACCTGTTGTTATCTGTGTGGCCTGCCATGTGTGTGTGTTTTAATACTGTACCTTGGAAAATTGTCTTTTTTTCATTTTCCCTCGTTTCTCCAATGAGAGTGTTGAGTGAGATGATCTCTCCAAATGGTTCTCAGCACTAGGTCTGCATGATTTTTCCAATCGGTATGTCTTTAAAGACACCACTGTGTATCTTAAACCTGTCTGAGTTCCACGGGGCTTCTGGTATTTTATAGGTCTATTTCCTTGATGATCGCAATAACTTACACGGCGGCCACAAGCCAGGTTTTCTCTTCCCCCTCCAAGGGAAGCAGCATAATGTACAAGAGCAGCACGCTGTGATGTGATAAAGCCCACAATCCAACCTCATTTCCGAGTCACTCCGAGACCACGAGAACGCGGCTTTCATTTAAACACACCTTATTAAGACTAGAAAGGGGCTCCGTGTTGTGTTCAGAGTGCTTGGCTGGGTTTAGCCCTATTGGAGCAGAGGGCAGAATAGCAACTGAGTTTATAGAGACCAAGTGGTTTATTTCTACTTACAGTTAGATTTTTGAGAGACTTAAATCAACATGCTCTGCACTCCTAGCGTGGACCACGCACTCTGCTGGTGTTTTACGTGTATGATTTCATTTAATTCCCACCGCCTTTTGGTGCTAATAAATCTACCACCATCCCAGACGTAACAACAGAGAGACCCAGAGAGCTTAAGTGGCTTGACCAAAGGAATATTGCGGTAGAGCTGGATCCAAACCCAGTTCTGACCATGGAGCACTTGTCCTGCTGATAACCAGTCCATTAGCTCCCAAAACAAACAAACAAAACAGAACACAAACCCAGTGAGCTCTTTGGTCAGGCATAGAGTGCACAGATTAATTAAGCATTTGGATTGATGTTGATACACCTTTCCAAAGCGTCTACCAGAGTGTTTCATTCATAATATGTATCTGAATGTCTGTCACTTTGCCTGAATTCGTTCTGACCTAAAGGAATATGAATTAAAAGGAGCAGACACATCCAACCTTCACACCTGATCCATGTCTTGAATGAATGCGTCAATGATTGAGAGACGTGCCATCTGGCTGATTCTGGTTTGCTAGGGTAGAGATAGTGGTTTGTAGATGATGCAAAGGATAGGCAATGTCATGTACCCGCAAAGGACACCAATAGGCTCGTAGAACTTCAGGGCTGAAAGAGAGCTCAGGGATGATCTGACATTCCAGGTGGGCAAAGTGGGGTCTTGGCCAAGGGCATCTAGTCAGTGTCAGAATCACACGGGAGCTGGTCAGTAGGACCCCAAGTTCACCCACCTTCTTTGGCTCTACTGCTGAAAGCTCAACTTCTTGCTCCTCCAAGATCCTTTCTCAGATTGCAGGCTGCGTCTCCTACCTCTCTTACTCTAGATTGTTCTTCCCTTAACCAGATGAGGTGCTACAGGAGTGGGCACTGCCCGTTTTGGGCTTTTCTGGCCTATACACTTTGATTTTTTTTGGGTATGCATTCTTCTACTAAGTGCCTGATTTTGTGCTAAAAGGTAGAGTTTCTTAGGGTGTTCTGAACTCTTCCTCTATATGGAAGACTCCAGTGTGAGAAAGTGCTCAGATTCAGTTTCCGTGCAGGGAGATATTATTGCCTGTCCCGGTTAAGTCTCACCTGCCAGGAAGAAGGGGGAGGGGAGCATGGCCTGAGTCATACTCACTCATGTATTTCCCATCTGGAAGCCACAACCAAGCAATTATTTAAACATTTGTCCCCAGCCCTAATCCCCAGCCCTTACTGGTCAGCTTTTGAGTGGCTATATGAATCTAAAACCCTCAGAGACCAGCAAGCCCCGTGTTCTGAGATACTGTTTCACCCCCTCTTTTTTTTGCTGTTGTGAAATATTCCTGTCACGCCCCCCCAACATTATAACATGTAATATTCCTGAGTGACTTCCCCCCAAACTATGAATTTCAACTCTTTCCCAGGCAGTCTTTCAGAATTTGAATATAATTACATGCTTTGGGTACAAATTGTGGTTTTTGCTACAGAGGAAACGAATGGAAATGATCCGCCTGTTCCTGTAGTCTACAGATTATAGGCTTCAGAACCGGGGGTATATATTTAGGCCGCTTTTCGGTGTGGCATGTTACAGTGAACGTGAACTTGGGGTGATCCACAACGGTTGCTAGGCAGTGAGTGTGTCGATGGAGCGCAGCATTAAACTGAGCCGCTGTCTGGGTTTTACCATTTGTTTGCTTGGTGCCTCTGTCATTTGGTGTTGTCAGAGGAGGGAAGGAGGAGGAGATAGGCAGTCTGGCTATCTGCAGACTCAGAGGACGAAGACACAATTGGCCCAAACACCCAAGTGAAATGAGCACTTTTAAAAATTTGAAATGGCCACACCGAGAACTCTTGTTTACAAAGAGCATTCAAGACTTGTCGCCGGGCCTAACTGGGGCTGACCAATTCAGGGACGTGGGCTTGCGCAGACACTGAGATTCTGAAAAAGGTCGATGACAAGCCCAGAACTAGCTTCCAGGGGCTTGCCCCTGCCTCAGGCTCTAGACAGAAGGCCCCCGACTCGGGGAACCTTTTAGATGTGCTGCCGCAGTCAGGTCATTGAATTCCTGGCCTCAGATCGCAGACGTATGAGCGAGTAGTGGTGGACAGTGACAGCTCTAGGGATTCTCTCTAAGCAGTAGCTAAGAGTCACTCACTTGTTGTGACCCTCTGGTTTCATAAAAGCCTCAAGGCCTTTATGGAAGATCACAGATAAAGAAGACCCTCTTGGATTCTTGGGTCCAATTTTTGTAGCCTTCTGATTATTCAAAAGCTTGAAAGGATAATTAATGGGTTAACCCTTGGCTGATGGGAAAATCTGGCTCCTAGAATAGTTTGGGTGAGAGAAGGTCCTACGGTTTGGCTAGTCAAGGTTTTACTTGTATATATATTTTTTTCTTGAACCAATTATTATCTACCTTTGTCTGCCTAATTGAATGGGCATCTTTGAATGTTCACTGACATCAGTTCAGTCTTCTTAGTTATAATAAACCCAAGAGAGGAGTGCTCTGTGATTTCTGAGAATGATCACAACGTCTTTACTCTTAATAATTATAACAATAGATCACTTTTTAAAAGTTCCTTTAGTTCTTTCAATGTACCTTGCACGCTGCTAAAATTCTTAGCTCACTTAATTTTCCTACGAGGTAGGTACAGTTGTCTTCCCCTTTTGCAGACGTAGACACTGAGACACAGAACGTTGGAGTCACTCGCCTAAAGTCATACAGGTGATAAATGGCAGAAACAGGTTGAGTATCAAAGCAATTTGAATCCAAACCCATGCTCTTAATATTTATATATTTTTTGTACTATGATATTACCAGGGATGGTGGGAAAATATTCCCAAAGTCATATTCTCAAAGGCAATAATACCTTGCCCATTTTAAAGGGCCTTTTATGTTCTACCTAGAGCCAAGGTTAATCATGAAGAATATGAATGTTTTCTGAACTTACTTTGTGTCAGGAAGTGACCCAAAGGCTTCAGTTTACCTCGTGGCATCTTTGCCAACCATCCTTCAGATTAGGTACTATTATTTTTATGAATTTACAGAAGAAGAAATGGAGCCTGAGAGAGTTAGGCAAGTCACTCAAGTTCTACCTACTAAGCAGTTAACCCCTTGAATGTATTGAACTTTTGGTTCAGGTTAGCTGTGCAAATGTAACCTCGTTCCCCGGAACTGATTTTCACAAGTCCTATTACATTTATAGGAAGTTATTTGTGCTTTTTGAAGCGTCTTTGGAAAGTTCCATAGTCAGGACAGAAAACGGTTACTGATTCAACCATGGATTCAAGCATGAGGGACCCCTCGGTGGATGGGGGAGCCCATTAGAGCCTCATCCACCTCATTTTTGATTCATTGTAAGAAACACATTTGTCAGAAAATGTAGCTTCCAACAGTTGCTATAGGCTTTCTCATCAAATTATAATTCTAAGAAAACCAATCTCTTCACTGCAACACAAGGGAATTGTAATTAATGATTTTAAGTGGCCGGCCAGCTTTGTCTTGGCAGTTTGGGTATTCATCTTTCTATAATGTCAGCATTGATAGGCAAAAATTGGGATGCTTTCTCAAATACCTTTTTATTCCTCCTAGATCGCCTTTGGATCTAATTTTATTCTTGGCTGTTCGTATGTGTGGCGATGGTCATGAATTATGAGGGTAAAACTAATGAAACAGATATTTCAATATTGGAAATGGTTTTCGATCTGGGGGACTGTGTGTGTCTTACATGAACATGTGACTAAATGTTCAAGTTGGGATAAAAGAATGTAGCACAAAGGCCTTGATAGCAACCTAATTAGCTTCTGAGCTGGAATGTAAAGATTAGACGTGAGGACTCAGCCTGCTGTACGTCACAGATGTAAGGATGTTCTGGTACCTGCCTCTTCCTGCTCGGATGTCATTTATCAGTGCATTGTGTCACAGGGTCCATGCCCAGGTGTCAGTTATGTCTAAGAGGGGGACAGCATTCATGGAGGCAGGAATGTAAGCCTGGCCATTGCCCTCTTATCGATGTCCCGTATGAGGGCTGGGACTGTATCCAGCCATGTAATATGGAAACTAGAGGCATTTATGGCTGGATTTATTTTTCTGGACAGCCCTCGTATTTCTTGTATTTTCCGTGCTACTGGGCCATCTTGCATGTACAACCGGCCAATCCCATCCTCAGGCCTTGGGGCGATGGCCCTAAAAGAATGTCCTGATGAAAGACCTTCACGGGACCGAAAAGCTGCATTGCCTTTGAACAATGACCAGAGGCTGGACTTGGAGGCCTTGGGGACCTTTTCCAATTGAACCATTTTTCATGCAGTGAAGCTAACAGCCTCAGAGTTTGAATTGTCCCCAAATCACGTTTTTCAAGTTCGGAACAAGTGTCCAGATTCTTGGTTGAGTCCTCTGTCTGTTACACCAGCGTCAGTCCTCGAGCTTGCTGGATGCCACCTGCTTCTCTGTGGGCAGGAGGTTGAGGAGGTCTCTGGCACAACGCGGTAATAATACATCAGCACCGAAGGTGCAGAAGGGTGACCGCCCTGTGGCTTCAGACACTCCCACCATTTCCCTTAATTGCCATCCCAGGGTGCAGCGCTCCCTCCATTCCCAGCGTCCCCCTTCCTCTCTGCCCCAGCGGCCAGGACGGGAAATTTGTGCTGCTTTTCAATCAAACCATTTGATGAGCATTTTTGAGACTAATTATGTGGAAGTTTTTATGCAGTGAAAGGAAAGAGGAAAGAGAAAGGGAGAAATTAAATTGAAGTGTAAATCAGCCAAGGGCTTAGATGCCCTGTTTTCTTTCTTTTTAATCAAGAGTAAAATGAGAGAAGAGTTTTAAGGATCGTCACAAGACACCATTAACTACCCAAGGAGCACTTGACTGAAGATGGTTTGTCATGAAAAGAAAAGGGTACAATTTGTTTTTAAAAAGGAAGTATCTGAAGTTTGTGCTGGGGCTTAGGAGGATGGCATTAAGGGATAGGACAGTTTGTTTTTCTGTGACTGTTTCATCTTTAATTTCTCTAGAGGGCTAGCACATTTTCTTGCACATGTTTATGTGCCCAATAAATATTTCAAGTCAATGACATAGTAAATATGTAGTGTGTAACTGGGGTAATGATATGTAATATAGGAAGGATAATATGTTTTCAATTCAGTCATTACCAAACTCTACACCTGAAATCAGTATTCAGTAGTTTGGGGGGAGGGTGGAAGTAGAAGAGAGAGTGAGGAAACAGGAGGTAGAAGTGATCAAAAGAAGGGGGAAAAAAGCAAAGAAAAGAAAGACCTAGAGAAAGTTTCCTAATTATAATTAAAATCCCAATTTTTATGGAAAAGAATGGGACCTGTTTCCTCAAAATAGTTTACAAAACTTAATTTTGGCCTGTTTTCCACTGTGGGTGACATAGTTGTGGTAATTTATATTCCTGGAAAATCTCTTGGTATTCACAGAAGCACGTTTTGCAGTGTTACGGTGAAAATTCATGATCATTTGTGATTCTCACCACAACTCTGTAGCGGGAGGACCAGTGGTCTGATTGCTGCCCATCCCCCTTTTTTCTTCTGTGTAGTGGAAACAAATGGAGCAGAAATGACTTGACCAGCAGCATTCCCGTTTCAGGCGACAGACAGGTCAGAAGCCCACACCCAGCTTCTGTCCACCATATCAGTTCGCATGACTTAATAGCTTTCGTAGAATTTCCAGGCTTTCCGAGATGAGAAGAAGTGGGAGGAGAAGGGCAGAGAGGAGGTGTTTTCCTACGGAAGGAGCATTAGGACAGACAAAGTGTGACACACGTTCCCTGTGCCTACCACTTAACTCATGAGTACTTACCACTTAACTCGTGAGTACTTATAGTGAGCGATGCAAGGCCCTGTCCACAGTGGACGGTTGAAATATGTGTTCTACACTCAAAGGCTTACAACGTGGTTACAAATCCTTTAAAGTGATGCTTAGATCCGCTTTGATCCATCCTTTCCGTTCTCGTAGCAACCTTGACCATGCCACCCAGACAGCTGCAACAGCCTTATTCACAGACCGTCCTAAATTTTCAGTCACCTCTCCTGCTCACCGGGAGGACTGCTCCCCATGCTGCTCGCCCCTGGGCTGCTTCTGGCCTTGAACATGAAGTCTAGTCAGACCCTGCCACTCCCTGCGTACCGCGAGCAGAAGCCTTCCCTTCATGACCTGGTCCCTACTTATCCCTGACGTTAGACTTCACTTCCGAACATGGGCTTTGACCACCACCGTGACCTTATTGATTGATTGATTGACTTTTTGGTTCCTTCAACATGCCAATCATGCTCCCATTATAATGCTGGCCTTTATATTAACAGTGCCTCCACTTTGAAATATTTTTATTTTCATCCAGATAGCCACACGGTCACATCTTTTTTTAACACCAGGCTTCAACTTCAGTATCATTTCCTCAAGAGCGCTTCCTTAGTGACCCCATCTAAAAAGCACTCTTTTGCAACCCTGTCCAGCCTAACATCTCATTTTCTTTCTATTAAAGCCCAGGTACCTCCATGGAAGTTCATGTCCTGTGTGCTACTTCCCTCAGGGCACTAGGCTGTATTCTCTGAGAACAGAGGCCTTGTCTACCTTGTTCATGCTCATTTCCAGCACCTCAGATAGTGACTAGCAAGGACTGAGTTTCCATAAAAATTTGTTAAACGGATATTTGCCTTATATTTGCCTCATGTGTGGCTCCAACCCAGCATGCTAGTCTCAATAATATATATATATTTTTTAAGATTTATTTTTATTGTGTTTCTTTTTAACAGAGCGAGGGAGATAGACAGAGAGAGACAGTGGGAAGGGGGAGGGCCCAGAGCAGTGTCCGTAGTTGTACATCATTAGTTTTCCATATAGTTTCACTCCTCAGGTGGGTGCGGGTCTGTGCCAGGCAAGAACCAGGCCAGGGGCCTCCCACATAGGCCCCGGCAAGAACTGAACTAGGGGCACTCCCCAGCTCAGCATATAGGTGCACACGGGCCGGGGCCGGGATTCGATCCTCGGACCCTGGGGCTGCAAAGTGAGCGCTTAACCCACTGAGCCATCCCGGCTTCCCCACAATACTTGCTACTTTCGAAACTCAATGACTTTAGAATAAACTGTTCCCGTGATTGGGAATCTCTTTTGTTTGGTAGATTTCTCCTTGTTCTTGACCTTAGAACTCACTCCATAGTATCTGATCTGCAAAGTCTTCCTACCTTCCATCAGCACAGTTAACTCCTCAGCCGTCCACAGCACTTTCTCATTGAATAATTAAAATTATGAAACATCGATTAAGGCTGCTAAGCATTCTAGATTCTTCCCCGGGTGCCAGATTCCTAAATGCGAGTTTATCTGGGTTCTGTGGGAGGTGTGTGCCTTGGTAGAAGAGCTTGCTCTTATTTTATTAAACATACAATATTGAGTTGCTATTATTTATTGATGGTGCTTGTTTTTCTCACCAGACTCTTCTTTAAGGGCAATGAATTAATTATTTTGGATGACTAACAGAGTTCTTGTTTTATAAAAGATGCCTGATAATCATCAATGGAATAATCTAGTGAGGGGTTGAGAGGTAATAAAAACAAAGTGTTTTAGTGCACGTGCTAGTAGACAAGCGTCCTGAGCGAGGCGGAGAGATGCTTGGGGAGAGAGGTGAGCTTTCCGTTGTGTTTCTACAGGCGCGCAGGACGAAGGCTGGAATGTATTTAGGAAAACACTTTGAGACGTTGCCGGTGGGCAGGTGCCCAGTTGGCTGCTCGGTGGGCATGTGGCGGCTTGCTGAGAGGGCTTTGCAAAGGAGATTGGAGCTCTCTGATGGAGAACATGGAGAAACACTTATAATAACCATGGACACTTTGGGCCCTTACAGTGTGCAAACCAGTATTGTAAGCATTATCTGATTTATTCCGTTCCATCTCCTGGTGATGCTTTTATCATTATCAACATTTCTAATGGAGGAAAATGGTTAAGACCAAGAAGTCAATGCTTGATTCTTAACAGGAGGGTGCTAGATCTTCTCCAAATGTACATCTGGTTTTGTAACTCCCTTGCTTAGAAAAACAAAGGCAAACAAACAAAACTCTCTCCACAAGCTTCCTGAGTCCTTCAAATACAGACAGAACTGTTCACGGTCATCTAGCGCTTCCTGCCTGGTGTGGTCACCACCCCCCAGACCTTTTCCTGTCCAGCTCCCTGCCCTTCTCTCAGTTGTTCCTGCTCGCCCTTTACAGAGTTACCTGTGCTCACCCGAGTTAAGTAACGTCCTCACCTCTTCTCCTGGTGGACACGGACTTAGACCTGTGGTCCCTGCTTTAGCACGTCACCTCCTGTTAGAGGCCCCCTCAGCCTCCTTGAGACGTTCTGATCCCTGAACGAAGATGCTCAGAACTTCCGGGAACTCTCCCCTATTGCACATTTCACACTTGCTGCTTCGCATTTGGTTGTGAGATTGTTTGATTAATACCTCTTTCCCTAAGTAGATTGTAAGTTCCACTGGGTTCTGTTAAGGTTGAGAGATTCAGCAAATAAAAATGCAAGACATCCAATTAAATTTGATATTCAGATGAACAACCAACTTTTTCTTTCTCTTCTACTCTCTCTCATTCTCTCTTTTCTCTTTCTTTCTTCCTTCCTTCATCCTTCTCTTACTTCCTTCCTTTTTCTCTCCTTCCTTCCTTCCCCCCCCCTTTTTTTTAGTGTAAATATTTCCCATACAATATGTGGGGCATAAATATATTATATTTTCTGTTTCTGAACTTCAAATTTAACTAGATATCCTATATTTTATATGGCAGTTTTAGTAAGAAACCACCTATATTTTTGCCTCTAGCACCATAGCTAGGGATACAGCAGATGGGTAAGCATGCAACATTTGATGAGTGAATGAAGTGAGTTAAAATGTATATATATTGTGGCAGTGTCGTGTAGGGTGAATTGGTATAATAAGAAACTGAATTTGGAAGGACTACTTAGCACACTGTTGGAATCATCAAACTTAGAAGTAGTAAGGGCTCCAATAGAGTGGAGAACTTGCAGCTACAAAGATGGAGACGTGTAGGAGGAATATCTCCATGGGGGGATCAGAATTTGTACCGGTGCAATTACGTAGCAAACCAACGCCTTGAGGTGCAGGGGAAAGGGCCATTTAAAATGCCTAGCAAGCAGAGTCACAGCGATGGTAGAGATGACACTACGTATAGCCCCTCGTGTAGACCGCGCTTTCTGTTCTGTGGTCTATACCGTGGTCTAGTTGTGACAGAGCCCGGCTTCGGAAAGACGTCCGTTTCATGATCACTTTTCTTTGCAAATGCAGTTACATGTCCCAGTCACTGTAGTTGAGCAGGTTGGAGATGCTTTTCTTCATTTCTTTTTCATTTTTAATGAATTCCTTTTACTTAAGCTCCATATTTCTCAGAGCTGAATCCTGTGTTTCTGAAACACCAGGTAGCTTTGCATTAGGCATGGTAAACTTCAGATAGATTTGCTTCATAGGCAGGTGGGTTTTCTTATCCACCAGGTTTTCTGAAAATGGGCTACAACTGTCCTTTCAAGAGATGAGCAGCCAGAGGTTCATTTCTGGGACCTTCCTTCCTGATGCCAGAACACGGGAGGTCGGCAGGTCACCGGCTCCACTTCAGATAATAAAGATGTAATTCCAGTCGACGTTTGTGTTGAAAGCAAATCTTTTCATGTGTCTGTTTCAATTAGCTCTGTGGCCTCCAGCTCCAGGAGGCTGGGTGATCGAGTCCTTCACTAGGCGTGCGAGCAGCCACCACAGTTGACAATTCCTCAACGGCTCCTACGGAGGCCTTGGACGCTTCTCCTCAGGATGTACTTGCCTGTGAGAGGCGATCGGAAAGATCAAGTGTGGGGAGTGAGTGAGTGAAACCACAGAACGGCACACTAGCCAAATGGAAGGAACGGGGGCTTTCTACCCCCACACACCTGCGTGTGACTGGTCACTCTCACAGCGGGTCACTCCAGCCCAGCGGTCAGCGAACTCCCTGTGCGGGGCCAGCCAGGTGGGAAGCGTTTTCACCTTCGCAGCCCATACTATCTCTGCTTCCACTGTAGCTGCTCCACTCTGCCTTAGTAGAGTGGGTTCACCCGCAGAAGACGTGTAAATGAATCAGTATGGCTTTGTCCGAGTAGCATTTTACTTATACAAACAGGCAGGCTGGGTGTGCTGACTCCTGCCCTAGACTTACGCCTATATTAGGAGGTGGTGGTGCTTAAAAATGTCTATATGCACTTAGACCTTAGCACAGAATTTGACACACAAATCAGTTGCAGAACCAGCTTTACGTTTTGAAAAGGGGTGGCCTCCTTGTACGTGCTGACCAGTATCACGGTTATGACAAATGGACTAGAGCTTTAGGGAATCTCAGTGACCGGAGGCAGTTTGTTTCTTTTAAAAGATGCCTAAAGGGGAGGATCCAAGAGGTATAGGGACTAAGACGACTGCAGTCTGTTTTCCCACAAGTCCTCTCCTCTCACTACTTTCAATATTCCCAGCCAATATGGCAGCCGGAAGCTGGGCGGCCTCTTAGGGGACCTTTGAGCATTGATTCAGCATGTGTGCGTTGACTATCAACTGTGCATAGGACACTGTACAATATATTACAAGTGATGCAAAGATCAATGAAGTTCTTGCCCTTAAAGATCTAACAGCACTTATTTACCCAAAGAGCTGAAATGCGGTGGGAAGTGAGAGGTATCCAAAGAACGAGTGTCTCCCGTGTTCCAGGCCTGGCGCTTGGTGCTGGCACCTGTTATCTCATCCGAGCCCCTCAGTAGTTTCATTGTCAGCGTTTTATCCTCCAAGGCTCTGGCTCGGAAGTGAAGCACATTGCTTAAAGTAAAGGGGTACCTCCTGGTGGCAGTGTGGTTTAGCTAGCTGTTGCTGCGTGGGGTACTACAGGCACACCTGGGAGATAGTGCGGGTTGAGTTTAGACACAATGACATGAATATTGCAGTAAAGCGAGTCACACAAACGTTTTGGTTTCCTAGTACATATAAAAGTTATGTGTTTCCACTATATTACGAAGTATGCAGTAGCATTGTGTCTAAGGAAAACAGTGTACTTACCTGAATTAAATACTTTACTGCCAGAAAAGATTAACTATCACCTGAGCTGGTTGGAAAAATGGTGCCAGTAGACTGGCTTGGAGCAAGGCTGCCACAAAACTCCAGTTTGTGAAAAACGTAGTACCGGCAAAACACGAGAAAACAAGGTGTGCCTGCGCTCTAAAACGTTGTGTTTAAAACAACCCTGCTATCTGCATTTGGTTCTGTGGATCAGCAATTAATGAATTATTAATTTTTTAAAAGATTTGTTTTGAGAGCAGCTGAGAGACAGAGAGAGAGAGAGAGAGAGAGAGAGAGAGAGAGAGAGAGAGAGAGAGAGAGAGAGAGAGAGAGAAAGGGAGGAGGGCCCAGAGCAGTCTCCATAGTTGTCCAGCATTAATTGTGGCATACAGTTCCATTGCACACAGATGGATGTGGGACTGCATGGGGCGGGAACTGAACTGGGGGCCTCCCACATGGAAGGCGAGAACCTTCACTCCTGAGTCAGCCTGGTGGTTACCATCTATGCCACAGTTTAGCATAGGGGTCTGCACGGGCTGGGGCCAGGGTTCGATCCCCAGAGCTCATGGTTGTAAGGCAAACACGCAACCTGTTGAGCTCTCCCGGCATCCCTGGATGAGCAGGTAGGCTGGACCCAGCTGGGTCATTCTGAAGGTGTCATAAAACGTTACTCACGTGAGTCATCTGGCAGATGGATGGGGGTGACGGTCTACGATGGCCCCACTTACATGCTTGGCCTTTGGTGCTGGTCGTTACTCTGGGGCATCTTAGGTGGTGGGGTTATTTTTGCTCCATTTGGTCTCTCACCCTGTTCTTAGCTAACCTGGACTTCTTCCCCTGGTGGTCTCGGGGCTGCGTTCTAAGAGAGTGACAACCAGAGCAGCAAGGACTGTGCAGAGCCTAGAAGTCAACGCAGTAGCATTTGTGCTGCGTTCTGTTGGTAACGCAAGTCGTGGGGCCAGGCCAGATTCAATGGGTGGGGATGCGTTTCACCTCGTAGTGGGAGCAGAAGCAAAGTCACCTTGCAAAAGGACAGCATGCAGAGATGTAAGGAATCCTTGCTGCATTTTCCAATAATCTTCCACAAGGTGGTAATTGAGTTGGGAGTTGGGCTTTAACAGAAATATAAAGACTTGGGAAGTGTTGACTTTACCGCAGCAGGAGTTATAAAGAACAGCATTAGTTCTCAGCTAAGAAAGGGGCCACACACTTGCATTATGTATCGAGGGAATTTCCTCTTGCCTTTGCTCTAACAGGGGTTGCTATTACTCCATGTGGGGACATAATTACAAGAGTGGTTTCCGTACACAGTATATGATACTGCTAATTTTTCAGGGGATTTTCACTTCGATGACATCACGTTAAATATGCTATTGAGTTTTGTTGCATTTTATTGCTCAGAGAAACAGGGCAAAGCTACTCCCTCGTTCCCTCTCTGTCATTCGGTGTCATCTTTGCAGCGAAGCAGATGCTCGCTCACATTCTGAAGACAGTCGTGTGGACCATGTGTGGGGACTGCCGGTGGCTGAGTGTCTCAGCCATTGCTTTGTTGTGAAGATGAAGGTTTGATGGACTTTAAGACAGGAAGGAAGGAATAGGGATTTTATTTCTTCGGCAGCTGTCTTAGCCGTCTTCGTAAGGTGGGCTGTGGGCACTGCGAGGCCATTCTGAACCAGTGGCCATCAACTAATAGGTGCCACTCAACCCCAGCCGCTCACGTCGCTGCATGAGATCTGTCATCTCAGCGTCTATTGGAGAAAGAGAAAGAATCTCCTGTAGGGAACACAGCAGTCATTGTGTGACAGAAATGAAACTGAAAGAAATAGATTTTTTTTATTAGCTGCAAATCAAACCCTTACCCATCATCCCTTGAAGTTGTCAGCGCCTGGTTCTCTAAGGCAGGATTTGAGCAAATTGTTCAGGCTTCCAGAAGACAATCTAGGATTAATGTCCATCAGTGCACATGTGTCTGTGAAGGGAAACTCCTCGTTTGAAGTCTGGGCTTGGCCATGTGTTCATATAAGGGACACTGCTGTGGATGGGGAGCTGAGATATAGTATCAAGAGGGAAGTAGGAGGGAGGACCCAGTCCTGATCAGCGGAATCGCAAAGTGAGTGGGCTGCTAATATTCAGTCCCCTGCATTTTTGGCTGTGAGCGTTTTCTCTCCAGAAATGGTTGCTGAAGGCAGGCAAGAAAACGTGTCCTTTCTTCTGATGCTCAAGCAGGTCAAGTGGCAGCCTGCCCTGGAGGGGCATTTCGCTCCATTACTGGGGTTCCTTCATATTTTGGTTCAACACCTCACACCACATGGGTTGTTCTAATAACGGCAGTGGTTATCATTATTGAGTCCTTGTTGTGTGCCGTATACTTGACATATATCGCTGTCGCGAGGATCCGTAGAAAGAACGCTTTTAGACAGCTTTACCCAAAGGAAACGAAGGCTTTGAGAGGGTAAGTAACTTGCCCATGAACAGCCACACACCTTGTAAAGTGGCAACGCAGGGATCCAACCCCCCAAAGCCCAGTATCACTCTGCCTCCTCAAGGCCATGCTGTAGGGAATAACCCGTATGAATGGTGTGAAGATTTGTGAAGGACTTTTTAATGTAGTTGTTGTCTAGATCGTTTTTGAAAAATCTTCTCAGCTTATGGAAGGTCAAAAATGTGAGCTATCTGATCAAATGCAGTATTATTGGAAAGACAGGAAAGGGAATGGGCAGTGAAGACTTTCGGAATCAGAGGGGACTTGCTAGGTCATCTAGTGATTTGGTTCCAACGTCTTCTCTGGCCATGGTTGGTACATTGTAGAGAGAATGAGGTGGGATAGGCAACCACAGTGCGGTTCCAGGACGGGAATGCCTTCTCCTGGCTTCTTGCCCTTCCTGCTCTGTAGCGCTGCACATCGCTTGTGGAACAATTTACTTATTTTTATTATAGGTGTCAGATCAAGGAATAAAGTGAAAGCTATGCACTGTGATCAGTGTAGGCCAGGGGCTGGCAAACCGTTTCTGTGAAAGGTCACGTAGTAAATATTTTCAGCTCTCAGACCTAAAGGATCACTGTTGCGACTACTCAGTTCTGTCCTCACAGCTGCAAAGCAACCACAGGCCATATGTAACTGAGTGGGCATGACAACATTCAAACCAACGTCAGTTATGCAAATGCAAGAAGGGCTGGGCGTGGCTTACCAGCCGGCCTGAAGGCCTGAGTGCCATCTGCCCTGGAGCAATGTCAGTCAGTCTGCACACTGTGGCGTTTGTGCTCCAGTAGTAATAATGTAGTAGTCTTAGGGTAGTAGTGCTGGTGAGGGTAGTCCTCACAGAAGTAGCAGCACCAGCAGCCACCGGACCAGCTCTTTTCATTGCTCTGTGCTTTAAAGTTTGTGAAATAGTTTCACAATTACCATCTCACGTAATTCTTTGTAACCTCTGCTCAAAAGCGACCTAAGCAGGGGAGACTTAGCCGCTGAAGAGTGTGGTACAAAGAGAGCAGAGTGAATGGACCGCATTGAGTGACAGAAATGGACAGTGTGCCAAGCAGATCCATCGAGAGAAGGGTGCGTGCCTCCTGGCACCAGTGGTGACACATGGCAGAGTTCCCTGTCAGTTGCTGGTTGGTCCCATTACTTCACAGGAAACTTGCATTAAACCTGTCCAGAAAAGAGAAACTTGACCTAACAGAGTGTGGGTTGGGGACAGTGCTTCATCTCTCTCCACCACCTCTTTGGGTCTCAGTGCGTTAGTGGGCAGCTACGAAAAGTGACCTGTTAACAGCATTCATTCCACAAACATTTCTTTTACACACAGAGGGCTTTCTTGGTGCTAAGGGCAAAGAGGTCCATGCGACTCCTGCCCTAAAGCATCTTTGGCACAAACACCCACGGGACATGTTGGGCACACTGGCCAGCCACGTCACAGCTGGTCAGAGGCACGGAAGTGCTTGCTGGTCCTGGGGATTGATGGAAGGACTGACCTCTGGTTCTGCCACTTGTTAGCTGTGTGACTATGGGCACGCTCTTCCTTCTGCTTGAGATTCGCATTTCACAAGTGAGAAACATGACAGAGAAACAAACAGAACGTTTCTCTATTTCTCATCTGTAAAATGGAAAATGTTTAACCATGTATGTGAGCATCGAAGAGCTCATGCATGTAAAGTGCTTATATACCTGGCCTTACTTTGTGCACAAGTAAATGCCAACCATTATTAGTATTGTTATTATTGTTATTGTGGCTGTAATTGCTGGTGAAGAATAGCTCCTCCAACTACCATCTAACATACCCTGCAAACCCTACGGTTTCTCTGTGGACTCCTTACGCTAGACATACTTCCGGCACCTAGGAATCCCAAAGCCTGTATAGCTTTTGAAACTTGTTGGCAAAGACAGAGTTAAAGGAGGTGAACAGCATTTGTCTCCTGACATTTTACAGATGGAAAGAATCTTAGAGGTTATCTAGGCCAGAGACATGTTTTGGAGATAAGGGATTGAGGTTCATGGAAGCTAAATGACTTTGTCAAACCAAATCCACTTGGGGCGGAGTGAGAGCTAGAACTTGGGTAATTAGGTTTGTCCCTCTGGACTTAAAAATCCTCCCCTGTCAGTTTCTAAGTTGTCCCGTTTCACCTGAGGGATTCCTCGTATTTACATGATTATTTTATGAATCCCACTGGCTACAAAGGATAAATGAATAAACTAGCCGTGTAATCCCCTGAAGCCCAGTGGCTTCATCTCACAAGCCCTCCGTTTCCTTGTCTGTGTCCGGTGATGAGGCGCTTTTTAAGGATCACTAAGGTGGCTCTCAGTTCAGATCCGATACCATCTGAAGGAATAAGATGGGGTCAGAGCAGAATCTTAATGAAATCTTAGTGTCAGTAGAATTGGGTTATTACTCTAAATCTATCGAAAGTTCAAAGACAGTATCTTTAGGTGGGTACTAGACTAATGGGGCGAAGAATCACATCGTAAATTACATAAATGTCCAGTCACTATGCTGTACACCTGAACCTAATCTAGAATAATATTGAATGTCCACTGTAATTAAAAAAAAAAAAGCAATGTATTTTTTTTAACCTGAAAAGATGGTTGTGTTATAGTGTGGAATAGCCCCAGGCTGGACAAAAACGTGTGATGTGATTCCAGTGTTGAGACAATCTGCATGTGATGACCCTAAATTGTTCTTTGTTTGTCTAGAGATGTTGGTATTGCCACAGAGCCTCTCTAAGAGCTGGGAGGCTTTGTCAGATGAAATCCTTCCCAGAGTGATTGGTATCTATTGATTCTATTGTATTTGGCCTATAAGTAGGAGATTTAAAAGAACACATCCTAGCCATTCTAGACTGTATATTCCCTCTGCGGACAATGTAGTCGTCCTTATCGAAGCCTCCTCATTTTCACTGCTCTTCCTTTGTATTCTTCATTGTCTCCTCCATTCACTGCACTCATGACATTGAGCACTTGCTTCACAGCAGTCAATAACGCTCTTTTTATACTTAAAGGCAAATGCCATTTTAATATAGTTCTTCCCCCATTAATATAGTCACCTATAAAGAATCTTTGACTTTAAAGATGATTCTAGATGCTTTGGCAGAGATTCAGGCAGATAGATGATGGATGGATAGATAGATAGATGATAGATATATAGGTTGATAGATAGATAGATGTTAGATATAGATTGACACATTGATACATAGATATATAGTCATTTTAATACAATGGTATTTGTTTGCTTGGCTATTTTTGGTAGCTGCTCGTTAACACCATGATGTGATTTGGAAAAGTTGTTTAATCTGCACAGAAGTTGGAGTGTGTTCTTCACATCCCCTGCTGCCAACTTTCCAAGGTGTCCCAGCGGTTGGTTTCTCGCTTTTCTCTCAGCCCTGACACCTAGTTGGTCATCTGAGATAAGCCCTGGTTGTCTGCAAATTGAAGGCTCATTTCATCTGCAGGAGAGCATCTTGCTTGACCCTTATCCATGCCTTCCATTAACACTTCGGGACAGGGCTTTGGGAGGAACGGATCTCACCCCACCGGCGATTGTGGTTGGTGAAGATTTCGGTGTTCTTCGTTATTGGCTTCATTAAACTTGACAGCGGTCTCCAGATAGAAGGAATCTTTTTTCACTGGCCCTTAGTAGGAGGTGTTTTCTTAAAAGGGGTTACATAGGAAATGGTAGGTGGGGGCCACTCTTTCAGCTTTCAGAAAGTACCGGTAGGTTATTTTGGTGAACAACCTTGGTTCAACTTTTAGAGTTCTTTTACCTCCCTAATTATACCAGCCACTGTTTATCAAATGCTTAAAATTCACCAGGCCCTAGGAGTGATCTCATTTGTAGCTCCTCAGGCATGGGTATTATCCCCATTTTCTCATAAGGAAACTGAGTCTCAAAAAAATTAACTAAGTGCTCCAGGCCTTACATTAATAAAAGCATAGAGCTGAGAACTAAGTAACAAATCTGTCTTCAGAGCTGGACATTTAAACCACCATACTCTATCACTCCCACACTGCCTTTAGCTACTTGGTTATATTTTAGCATTACCTCTCAATTGTTGGTCTTTAAAATCCTTGAGCTCTTTCTGATTTTATGAGGTGTGTTAATTACCTATTGCTTTCTAACAACTTACCCCCAAAACTTAGTAGCTTAAAACGTTTCACATTTAGTAGCACGTTATGTTTCCGTGGATTAGGATCCCAGGAAAGGCATAGCTGGGCGGTTCTGGCTCCCAGTCCCTCCTGATGCTGTAGTCAGGATGTGGACTAGGGCTGGGGTCATCGGAGGTCTTGACTGCGGCCAGAACTATTTTCAAGGTTTACTCTTATGCCTAGGAAGTTAGTGCTTGTGGTTGATAGGAACCTGTAGTTCCTCAGCACCTCCTAGTAAAGTCTGGTCCAAATGTGATTTTACCCATAGTTTAGTTCAGCACTGTAACTGAAGCTCAGCTCTTTTTTTTCTAGTCATCTTTTTAGGGTGTCAGTTTGCTTGCCCTGCTACATCGAAGTACCATAGACTGAGTGGATTAAACAACAGAAATTTATTTTCTCTACAATTTTAGAGGTTGGAAGTCTAAGATGAATGTGCCAAGAAGGTTGATTTCTTCTCAGGCTTTTGCCCTTGTCAAGTAGAAGTCATCTTCTCTCTGATCCTTCACTTAATCTTCTTTCTGTGTGTGTCTGTGTCCTGATCTATTTTTCTTATAAAGACATCAGTCATACAGGATTAAAATCCACCCTATTGACCTAATTTCAACTTAATCACTTCTTTAAAAAACCTATGTCTAAATATAATTATATCCTGAGATACTAGGGGTTAGGACCTCAACATAAAAATTTGTGGGGGGTGTGGACAGTATTAAGCTCATAATACCATCTTTGGTCTTTGCCTGTCTTGTGACTTTTCTGTTACATTTTCTTACTTATAACTCAGATTTCATTTCTCTGTCCTTAACCTCTCTTTACCTCATATCCTCTAGGCTATTATGTAGCTGGGTCTTAACAGTTAGTCACTTGCCTTTCTGGCTTACTGTTACACTTGAAGTACTTGGGAGGCTGTCCCTGAAAATCTTTGCGAAAGAGACTGATCCTTAGGACTTCTAGTGAATTCTCTAGTCTTTTTAACTCACGTGGGGTATTTTTTGAACAGGGCTGTGGCTGTTGCCATACATGTTTGTATAAATTACTTTTTGAACATGTACTGAGTGCTAGAAAGAGGGGTTTTTAATCATTTCGAGGGCAGGGTCCAGGCATCTTTCTTATCTTTTATCTTGAATGCCTTACAGATATTCCGGAAAGATTTGCTGGCTTGTGGGGTGGTCTGAGGACCAGTTGGTAACTCGATAAAGATTGGAATTGAGCATCTCTTTGTCTTGCATGAAAGAAGCTATTATCATTGACAAGATGGTGGAGAACAAATTATTAAGATTATACACTGAATGTGTGCATGCGCCAGTGTTTGTTCCTCATCAGCACATGGGGAGCATTCTACTCTTTTGCCAGGACGCCTGTCCGCACATGCTGGTCTCTGTTCAGATCCTCTGCGACCACAGCACAGCCCAGTTTTCCTCTGGAACCTGGAAGCCCGTAAGCTACCATGGAACTTCCCGGCGATCTTAATGCATCTGATTTCTCTCATTGTACTTCTCTTATCCTGTAATGTGCTGTGGATTCCAGTTGTCTAAACACGATGGGAAATAGCCAGAATTATTGTAAGAGGATCATCCAGGCCATTAGGGCTTAAAATATACCAATTGAACATAGGAAAAGCTTACAACTTCTCAGAGCAGCGTGGTTATTAGTCTTTTCTGCAAGTAAACTTTGATTGATATTTGGGGATAATTCTATTTAAGACCTGAAGTGTGTGAAGTGCACTGTATGTATTATTTTAAATATAGGAGCAACGCTCCATTCTATTAGAAGAAAGAAAGGGGGTCTCTGTGGAGAAACTATTTAAAAGATTAAGAGTATTTCCTGACGGGCATTCCACGTTCAGAAGTCCCCTTTCGTCAGAGAGCTTTCGTTCTTTCAGGGGGCATTTCCCCTTTCGGGTGCCCCCTCTCATTAGAGAGCTTCTACTTCTTTGCTTTTCTAATAAACTTTTCTGCTTCACCTTTAAAGAAAAAAAAAAAAAAAGAGGATTTCCTGAAATGTGGCTTGGTGACAAAGAATGGGAAACTACCACCCTTCCAGAAGTTACCAGGAGCAAAGTGGGAAATAAATCAAGATAAAATTGGTGGTACAGAAAGCTAATCTGATCATAGGACAAAGCTTACATGCCAAAGTACAAAGTGGAGAGTACTATTACAATAAATGACATCTGGTTTTTCTCCAAACCAGGGAAAAGTTACTTAGTTTCATTACTAACCAGGTTAATCATCTTCTCAGTCTTAGTATCCTTTCATGTAAAAAGGAATACATGGAATAAAAACTAAATATGTTCTCGTTTGCACGCTCTGTTGTGTGAGCACATGTAGAACAAGGTGTAATTCTGGAAGTTACACTCTAGAAAACAATTTATTTAGTACATTGCAATGCTACACAGAGCTTTATTCCTTAATATGAGCTGTTATTTGTTGCTAGACAGAAAGCAGAGCAAGATATGGCCCTTTGGGGAGATGGTTAAATAAGAAATACATTTCCAGATGATATCACATGCAAATAGCACTCTGAAATCACAAGATACCACAATTAATTAGGCTGAATCCATGGCTGTGTTCGGTATAACTCTCTGGTTTTCCTTCAGTGCTGAGAAGAGTGACTCTTGCATTGCATGTCTTAGGCTGCTCAGGCTATGGTGAGAAAACAGCAGAGCCTGGTAGCTTGTAACCCCAGAGCTCTGCTTCTCACGGATCCGGAGGCTGGGGTGGTAGCTTGTAACCCCAGAACTCTACTTCTCAAGGATCCGGAGGCTGGGGTGGTAGCGTGTAACCCCCAGAGCTCTGCTTCTCACAGATCCGGAGCCTGGGTGGTAGCATGTAACCCCCAGAACTCTACTTCTCATGGATCCGGAGGCTGGGTGGTAGCTTGTAAACCCCTGAACTCTACTTCTTACAGATCCGGAGGCTGGGTGGTAGCGTGTAACCCCCAGAGCTCTACTTCTTATGGATCCGGAGGCTGGGGTGGTAGCTTGTAAACCCCTGAACTCTACTTCTTATGGATCTTGAGGCTGGGATGGTAGCTTGTAACCCCCTGAGCTCTGCTTCTCACGGATCCGGAGGCTGGGGCATCCATGGTTGCAGTGCGGGCAGACCCAGCGTATGGTCAGCACCTGCTTCCTGGTTCACAGATAGTGTCATCTCGCTGTGTCTTCACATGATGGAAGAAGGGAGGAAGCTCTTCTGTAAGGGCACTAATCCCACTCACGAGGGCCCCACTCTCGTGGCCAAAGCACTTTCCAGTTGCCCCACCTCCCAGCACTAACGCGTTGAGCGTTAGATTTCATCATAGGAGTTTGGAGGGGTACAAACAAGGCGGAAAGTGTGCTTCCTGCTTTTACCTCCCATCCTCAGTGTTTTAAGGCAAGAACAAAGCTGCGTACACTGGAAAAAGTTACATTAATCTAGTACCATGCAAACAATCCCTGGCCTCTGCTACCCTGTAAATGCCTCTCATCCTTGACTTAAAATGTGCACATGGTGCGATGTATATAGAATTATACACCTGGAAACTGTGTAATTGATATCAATCAATGTCACCCCAATAAATTTAACAATAAAAAAATTCAAAAATAAATAAAATGTGCATTTGGTGCTGATGCTGAGATAAAGAATGTGCATAGTATAGGAGTTCCATTATTATTCCCCTGGTGGGTGTTAGCTGGGGAGTTCTTCTTTTCTTTTTCTTTTCTTTTTTTTTTGGAGCTAACAAGAAACTCAATCTCTGATAGGCAGATTGGTCTAGTTGATATTACAAGTATTGAACAACCAATAGGACATGCGGTCAATCATGATTAACTGTGGCTTGGGTCCCCTACTGAGACAGGCATTGACCTTTTAGTGACTGAATCATGGGAAAATGGAGAAGGCCCAGAATAATTACTGTGTGGTGGTGGGATCATTTGAATTAATAACTTTTCTTTTTGAGTTATAGCTGACATTTTGATGGAAAGTGAGCTGATTCTGGGTGGTAAGCACATAATGCGATGTAAAGACAATGTAATGTACCCTTGTATACCTGGAAACAATGTAATTGTTATTAATCAATGTCACCCCAATAACTAACAATTAATAAAATAGAAAATATGATGATAGTGATGGGAAAAAATTAAAAATAGATAAGCATAAGGTTGGAACAAAAAAAATAATAGCAAATAAATACAACCAAATGTAAAAAAAAATTATAGTTGACATTCAATATCACTTTATGTTAGTTTCAGGTGTACAACATAGAGGTTAGACATTTCTATAATTTATGAAGTGATCATATGTATGTACATGTATGTATGTGTGTGTGTATATATATATATAATGAAACATTACTTGGCCATAAAAAGAATGAAATCTCATTTGTGACACATGGATGGACCTAGAGACTATTATGCTGAGTGGAATAAGCCAGACTGAGAAACACAAATGACATATGATTTCACTTCTATGTGGAATCTAAGGAATACAATAAATGAACAAAACAGACTCATAGATACAGAGAACAAACTGATGGTTACCAGATGAAGCTATGAGTTTGCTTCTGAAAGTTTTAACATGCTCAATGGGCGTGTTGGTTCATACGGGCCTTGCACATTGATTGTTTTTAGATGCCTATTTCACCAGCAATTCCACCAGTACCTCTGTGGTATTGTCCTGGACTCATCTCTTCATGTAATCTCTCTGTCTCTTCCTCTCTATGTGTCCCTCTCTCTCTTTCTCTCTGTTTCTCTCCGGTCATTGAATTATGAGGGTGGGAAGTTTCAATCTTGGTTGGTATTTTTTCTTCACTGTCTATTGTTTGGATGGGATTAGGAAGTTTTTCTGTATTGGGAAGTATATTCATTTCCTAGGGATGCCATAACAAAGCACCACAAACGAGGTGGCTTATAACAATGGAAATGTTACTGCGTCACAATTCTGGAGGCTGAAAATTCAAAAGCAAAGTGTCAGCAGGACTGTGCTCCCTCTGAAGGATCTAGAGGAGGCTGCTTCCTTCCCTCTTTTTAGCTTCTGATATTTTGCTAGTGGTCCTTGGCTTACAGCTACAACATTTCAATCTTTGTGTGCATTGTCACATAGCATTCTCTCTGTGTGTGTGTGTCTGGGTATCTTTGGGGCATCCTTTTCTTATAAAGACCACCTTATGTCAGTATGATCTTATCTTAATTCATTATATCTCCAATGACTCTATTTCCATATGAGGTCACATTTTCAAGTACCAGAGTTAAGACTTTAATGTATCTTTTTGGGGTAAAACAATTCAACTTATTCCAGGGAGGAAACTCTCTGGCAACAAAATTGTGTCTTTCTGCTAGGCTGATGAGAATTCAATGTGCAAGTTGCTCCCAAGTGGGGTACCTGTATTAGGGGGTGTACAATGAAAAGCTTTAAAACTTATTTTTATGTATTTACTGTTATCCTATTGTGTTACCTTTCTATTATCGTATGTTTAATAATCTAATGCATCAATATAGGAGTACATGTCTACGTGTTATAAATGTACATACATGGAGGGGAAAATGCTCAGAAACTTTCACTGATGCTGTTCAGGACAACATGATGACAAGTTTTCAGGCCAGTGGAATATTACAAGGCACTAAAGACAGAGTTTCAGAGAAAATCTCTGGAGGATTTTAACAGAAACAATTCAAGTTAGACTGGGCTAGCAATGAGATTGTCAATGCAAAGAAAAAAGAGTGTACCAAGTCCACCCACAGCTTGAAAATGTCTTCTTTCAAGTCAGAAAAGAAGACAGCAGACCTCCAGCTCAGGAGAGCTCGAACCAAAGAAAGGGAAAGGCGGGCTCTGGAGATGAACAGACGTGCGGAGGCCGCTCGGGAAGAAAAGGGCGCTGTGGGTACCTGTCCTCCCCCAGGAACAACACACGGTGGCTCTGTAACTGGTTGGTTCTCATGTCCAATGCCAGGAAGGTTACTTTGTCTGTTGAGTAAGGGAGTTAGAATGTGCTATTATTGGAATGCCATTGAAATATTTCCTTCTTAGTGTTGTCACGAAGTTTCTGGAACTAAGCAATGACAATTGTCACCTTGAGCCATTCTTGAGCTGTTGTCATGTTTCAGTTGTTGTTGAGTGATGTATTTGTTAGGAACTGTCTCGTTAGGTTAAGTGCAGGAAATTAGAACTAGAGATGAGCTCGGATGCCTCTCTTCACTGTGAAACATTCTTTGGGCTCAATTTTGAATAATCATTGTGAGCTATTAGATTTCTATTGCTATTTTAGCATATCCCTGTGGTTGTCCACCAGGGAAATTTTTCTAATATCCATATTAATTTTTTTCTTAATTTTTTGCTTCATTATTTCCACTTACGTTAGCATTAGCCTCTAAGCATTCCCTTTCTTTCCTACCCTAATCATTGACTGTTAAGCTTTTATATCTTTCTGCTCACTCTATTTTAGACCAAGTTATATTGTTACGTGGCTTCCAAGTAATATTTTCTTATAGTTACTTAAGAATACCTGCATATGCTAGAACAAGGGTACCTGCAACTGCTTAGAGACCAATGATTAATTTTTTTTGACCACCCATATTACAGTTCTGTTTATGAAAGATCCTCTATTATAATAGAATAAGCTCGATTGGACCTACCATCTACATCCCTTTGTTCAACTAAAACTATCATAAGACTTTCAAGTTTTACATTTCTTAGCATGATCCCTTGTCTGTGAAAGCAGAAGAGGGGCAGAGAATCCTGACTGGTCATTTCTCATGCTGGCAGGAGCTGTGATACTCACTCTCTCCATGCTTTCTAATTACTTTCTCATAGATACAAACCTACAGCCCCTTGAGCATCTAGAAGGGCTAAACACTGATCAAAGGCAGGTTTAGCCGTATCCCCAAGACAAGCTGATTCAATGAAGAAACAACTCAGCCTCTGGGAGAGCTTTTGGAAAGAGAAATAAATGAACAATTAGCATTTTAACAGTAGTAAAGACTGCTGAGTAAAAGCAGATCTGGTATTTTATAGGACTTGGGATATTCGAAGTAATGGGATGGATCAGAACAACTATGTTCCAATGACTAGGACAGAGTGTGAAAGTGTGAGATGTGGTCATCTAGCCTGTTCCACTTCTGATGTATATACAGCCTTTCCTAGAACATCCTTGGTCTTTTTGAGCAGTCATGATCAATGTTATAATTCCATGTGTGTTGCCTTTCGGTAGGCCTAGGGTTATAGTTGTGGCTCAAATCAGTTGTGAATTTTGTAGACCTCATTGCAGTTGAGTGTGAGCAGTGCCATTACCCTTTCCTGAATCACATTCTCTCTTAATCAACTCCGCTAATGGATGTTCTTACTGGCTTGACAGGGTTCTGTCTGATTAGAATATGCCCTGAAAGGTTTAAGTGTGAAGTAGTCCTTTAGCTTGTATAGTATATACTTTTCTGTACTTTGCTTAAAAGACATTAATGAACAATTCAGATTAAAATTTGAAATTCAGGACTTTGGCAAATACACATGAAATTGTACTTTTGTCTAAGATGTCTAATTAATTACCCCAATTTTGCAGTTATCCTTGTTAAATAAGTCTATGGAATGCTATTTATGGAAGTATAAATCACTAGTCATTAAACATGCAGATACCCAGGAGCAAATGTATGATGTACTCTTTAAGATATGTATGTATGTATGTATGTATTTATAATTTATTTTTTATTGCTTTTGATAGAGAGAGAGAGAGACAGAGAGAAGGGGGAAGGCCCAGAGCAGTCTCCGTAATTGTACATCATCAATTTTTGACATGGTTTCATTCCACACAGGTGGGTGGAGACTGTGCAGGGTACAACCAGGCCAGGGGCCTCCAGCATGGGAGGCACACCCCCACAAGCTGAGGGCCGAGCTGGGATCCTCCCACATGGGAAGCTCATCCCAGCAAGAACCAAACTGGGGTCATACCCAGTTTAGCATATGGGTCTGCGATGGCCAGGGCAGGGACTGGGACTCTATCCTTGGACCCCAGGGCTGCAAAGTGAGCTCTCCACCTGCTGAGCCATCCCGGCTTCCCACACAATGCAATCTGATAAGAAATGCTATCAGTAGCCCAAATAAACAGTGGACCTTCTACAGTGAATGTCTACTTTATTCGGAAGTTTGTTCTTCAAATGCTAGAGGTGGCTAGAGCCTCATGAGTTTCTAGAGTAGCCTTTGCATTCTTAATGCATAAACCAAATTCAGGAGAGGTACAACAATGCCCATAAGATATTTTAGCTATTATAAGCCTTCTAATCTTTCCTGTCCAACCAAAAGCGTAAACAACATAGGAGTATCTGTTTTGTGTATTTTCAGGCTGAGTCTGGGAAGATAACATAATACATCATATGTGGATAAATCATGACATTGAACCACCAAGGATCTTTTTTTTTTTATTTTTTTTTTTACATTATATTCACTGTGCTGACTGCTTACCATTGGGAATGACATCTTTACTGACTTTTGAACTCTAATGCCTGTCTTACTGCTTGGTACCTCATTGGTAGTCAGTAAATATTTGTTGAATGAATGCCTGCTTTCCCCTTTTGCATCCAGCTGTGATATCCAAATGATTTTGTGGTTTTATCTGGGTTGATGAATCTTCCTATGCCAGGTCAGTGTTTTATATGCTCTTGTCTGTTTTATTTCTCATCATATAAAAAAAAATTTCCCTTTTTTTGAGTTTTATAGTCTTCCAAATTGTTGTCCTTAGCGTTGCTTATGTATGTCTAAGGCCTAGGAAGATCCCATTTTATACGTTTTTTGCTTTTTTTTAGGAAGGTAGGTTAGATTTCAAAATCAGTCCTACCTAAAAATCATTTTCCCTGCCAGATGTTATAATTCACATCCTGTGGTATAATTTGTGACTTCATGAAACATTTTTTTCTGAACAATTTGGATTTCAATGAACAGGTTTCTTAAAGTAAGGACACTGTATTCTTCATTATGGTATTAAGAATCCTGAGACAAAGTGTTCTTTCCATTTATATACTTGAGTTCAATTTCATTGTTTTGTTGGGTATTTGGGAGGTGGCCTGGGGTATTTAGAAGAATTTATGTACACACACATGTACACATATATATGGTAAACATACACACACACACACACACACACAAGTACACGTATAGAAGGTAATTTGTAGAATGATTTTTCTCTATTTTGCATCACAACTTAATGATAACTCATATAATATATGATTTTAAGCAATATTATGTGATATCTTTTTTCCTACAGTCTACGTAACTTTATCTGTACAGTTTAGTAATAACTAAACTCACAAGGTGGTAAACAAATCAACATTTTGTTCATGGACTCTTTTAAAACTCGCCACTAGCTTTGGCAGCATTTCGATTAGACGCCTTTGAATGCCGTCCTTGGTTCGGGCCTATCAGGTATTGCTGTGCACAGCTTATAGGAAGGCACCGAATGAGCATGTTTAACCAGATAAATTTACAGATGCACTGATACTAGATCAAAAGAAGTGATTTGACAGAGTGGAATCATGAAGTAAAAGGCACAGGAGACCGACGTTTCTGGAACACATCCTCTGTGCCAGGCAGTTCACATCCCTTATCCTTGAGAGAAGTTATGATATGAAATCATTAACTTTTTTCAGATGGGAAAACTAAAGATGAAATGACTTAATTCTCAAGGTCATGTGGCTTAAAAGTATTGTGTCTGGAATAGAGTTTAGTTATTTCTAAGGCGACTGTCCTCCTTTTCACATTAAAATAAACTAATGAATAAGCACAACCAGATTAGGGGAAGCCTGTTTTGACAGAACTTGTTGGAAAGCAGGCTCTGGAAGTTTAGCTCACCACAAACTCAGTGTAGAGTATTGGCTACGGAAGAAAAACTACACAGAAGTCATTCTATTGTTCATTAATGTTGGTCAGACCATTCATAAAGGATGTTATATTTAGACATCTCACTGTACTCACAAACTGAAAAGCATTCTGAAGAAGAAAACCTGAAGGGGTGGGTCTTGAACTCACATCATGTAGATGACAGTTAAAGGACTACACAGGCTCAGGTGTGACTGACTGAGATGATGGCAAAGGGTGGATAAGAGCTAAAACGTCTGTTCTAATATATGTGCTAAATGGTGAAGCTGAAGGAGGAATCAGGTGTGGTCAATAGAGCTTTAATGGGAAGAAATAGAATCCATGCTTAGAACTAGAAATGTCAATTATTATTCATTGTAAAGAAGCTCTTTGTAACAATTTGAACTCAAAGCTAATGAGGCATAGATATGAGTCTCAACCTATGCAGCTTTACTGTATTCTTAGAAGGTTACATTATTGTTAATATTTTATATGTAATCATTCTAATGGGCTGCCCCACTGCCTTCAGAAGTACTTGCATATGAGGTGTTTGTTTCCCCAGGATGGGAGTAGAGTGATAGTGAAACATCTACATTATTTATATATTGCTGGTTAATGCAAAAAATATTTGTTAAGCAGCAAGAACGTGGAGTTTCACAAGATGTCTGTGGAAATAAGGATTTCTCAAAACAAACCTCGAAACCACTCTACATTCAGGTGTGGATGCCTTGCCTTAATTGCCTTTGCTTCTTTTGCTCCCAAAAAACGTGGCCAGGCGTTGTTGCTGTTAGTGAATAAACACAGCTGGGGTCAAGCCCAGGGGAAGAGCTGGCTAGAAAAGCAGGGGAAGCTGCCGAAGTTCCAGATTTGGTCACTGAGACGGAAGGTGTTTGCCTTCCTTTGAAAATTGGTTAGAAGACGCTGAATTAAATATACACATATATGCACACACAGATTTTATGCTTCATTTCAGGGAACCAAGAACTCCTACCTAGAGAGATAGAAGAAACTTAAGCCAAAGAAACAGTTTTGCAGGAAGAGAAAATAGATAATAAGTGCCGCTAGAGAAATAATATAGGGATAGGGGCCCCAGGGGAATTCTGTAATGTATCCTAAGTGTGTGGATCAGATCAAATGTTTCCTGATTTCTTTTGGTGTTACCTGGCTTCTCAGGAGTGGGAGTAGAGAAAATTCTAGAAGGTGCAGGGGTTTGGGGATTAGTAGTGAGGGTACATCAGAATGTTGGGTGAGGAAAACAACCGGAGACGTGCAGGCAGGTAGATGTCGACAGGTGTTTGCAGTGACGAGCCATCAGCTTCGGGACGGGATAAGTGTGTCGCACCCACAGCCGGGGGCCGCCTGAGGCCCAGGACGGCTTTGAGCGCAGCCCGACACAGATTCGTGTGCTTTCTTAATACTGGATGAGATATTTTTGTTACCTTGTTTTTAGCTCATCAGCTATCGGTAGTGTATTGGACGTGTGGCCCAAGACAACTCTTCCTCTTCCCGTGTGGCTCAGGGACCCCAGAGGTTGCACACCTCTGACCATTAGAGAGAATGAAGTCAGAAGACCAACAAGTCATCTTCACTGAAAAAAAAAAGGAGGAACATCTGTGGATTTCTGAGTAGAATTGCTGATATCGAACCTAATAGCCTTGTTGAATCCTTAGGACGAATAAGCTGCCTTGTGTGAGTATCTACATGCACGTTATACGTACATGTGCATTACATGTATTGTGCATTTGTGCGTATGTGTGTGGGAATGATGAAAAAAGCAAAGGGCCCTGGATACTCTCCCAGGAGAGTTGTCAGGTGTCCTGTCCTTCCGAAGCTCCGGCCGTCCTTGTTCAAACAAGTCAGTGCAGCGGGAGGCCCAACTGGCTCATGAAGACTGTGTTGGTCTGTGTATGGTGAGCTCTGAGTTTTTATGTCTATCGTCACAGAGGCTGGATGGCTGGGAACGAACATGGTGCCATGTTGGCGGTGACAAGGTGACAGAGAGCCTCTCCTCTTGGCACCGCCCAGTTCTACCTCCCAGCTTACGTTTGCTCAAGGAGGGACTGTGTTGCTTCCTGTTTTGGGGTCTGGGCATAATCATGAGAGATTGTAGAAATCAGAACAAACAGTGGTGGACAAATGTCTGTAATTGTGTTTAAACAGGAAAGACTCAGATACTGGAAGCTCTTGCTAATCCCTGCTGCCGTTCCATTGCCCTAATGACTCTTTTCAGTTGGTCTTGCTTTGTGTAGCACTTGGGAAGCAGACAGTCTGAGAATTCTTGGCCCAGGTAAACGTGTGTGTGCGTGTGTGTGTTGGACCATGTACACATGTTCAAGAAGGCCTCCTCGCTCCGCGTTGAGACTACAGCTGTCAACCATGCCCCCACGGTGTTGCTAGCAATCAGCCTGCAGGTTGTGAGCTGCCCGCCACGTTGAAGTGGCACCTTGCGTGTGCACTGCCCTCACACGCAGTGCCCAGGTGCACAATGCTCGCTGGCCTGGGAGAGGACAGTTTGAATTCCACCTTCTTGGTGTCATGGCAGAGCCGGTACGTGTGTGCCCGCCACCACTGTGGCTCTGATCTCTAAATCTTCCAGAGAGGATTGCCGCTGTGATGAGATCAAAGCAGCTGCCTTTCCAAGGGCTGTCCATTTGCACTGATGTTTACATTCTTTGCCAAAGTGACATCATTACCATTTGCTCAGTATTTGCTCCACTGGGATGTGTTTTACATAATTGAAGACTTGGAAGTGATGATAATGTACTTCAGATGGGTAGAGGCCACAGCATGCTCGATCATACCCCTTTGCTCCTCGAAGACCCCAGTGCATAAACGAGTCCCTCCCCTGAAGCACACTCATGGTGTTGCATAGTGAGTGCCAGCAATGCGGCTGGCACAGGCTGGGTTATGACTGCATAGCATTGTTTAACCCCCACGACAACATTATGAGTGTATCACTGTCCCCTTTACAGGGGAAGGAAGCTGAGGGCTAGATAGATGGACTTGTCCAAGTCTGAATTCAGAGACAATTAACTTCCAGGGCTGTACCCTAATGCTACACAGCAGTGTTCCCCACCTTACAGCCTCTGTGTTCTACCAGACTGAAGAAACAGAAAACCCTTCTTCCTTTCGCAGGAAATAACAATTGGAATTAAAGGCAGACAGGAGGAGCCCCGGACCTCGGTCCAATTCTCTTTCATTTCCATCCTTACTTTAGGTGAAAATGCGCCTTTGCAATGAGTATAAAACAACCATGTTGGTCTTGAGCTAAAGCAACGTGGCCACGTGGGAGGCCAGATTCTAGAACTGCCACATGGCACTTACATACCTGAATGTGTCTTAGTGTCTTCTCATGGGCAGAGATTTTTAAAGGAAAACAACAACAACATCAACAACAAAGTAACTATTTTCAGTGCCCTACGTAGATATAACACCTTCTGTATATAACACTTACAACTAGCTCCTCTCTGCCTGTACCTTCTCCTGACCCTTGCACCCCTGACTCCGTCCCTGCTATCCTCCATCCTCATGAAAATCTGAGATCTCCTTTTCAAAAAGTCACAAAAGAGGGCTCAATCTCTAATCTTGAGATGAAGCATTAGAAGCAGCTTTGCCCTTACTTTCCCTCCTTCCTCCCTCCCTCCTTCCCTCCCTCCTTTCTTCCTTCCTTCCTTCCTTCCTTCCTTCCTTCCTTCCTTCCTTCCTTCCTTCCTTCCTTCCTTCCTTTTCTTCTCACACCATGCATTCCAGAGTGACAACTCAGGGGAAGCCGGCATTACGAATGGAATTGCCTTTTGCGTGACAATTCTCGAAGGACTCCTTATGCTCAGAGGCTACATCATTGCAGCTCCCCAGCAGTGCTGTAGTTTGGAAGAACCTATCACTCAGCTTGAAGCTCCTCCGCATAGACTCATGAGCGGGCTCTCTTTTCCTTATCACACCGTATAGACCAAGCTGCGGGCCCCATGTGGTCCAGGACGGCTTTGGATGCAGCCCAACACAAATCTGGGAACTTCTTAAAATGTTAGATTTGTTTTGTGTGAACGTTTTGTTTTAGTTCATCAGCTATCATTAGTGTTAGTGTTTTATGTGTGGCCCAAGACAGTTCCCCTTCTTCCAATGTGGCCCAGGGAAGCCACAAGTTTGGACCCCCCTGATATAGAGTCTTGATTGAAGCATCAGAAATGAAGAGATGGAGTTCAGGCTGTCCGAGAGTCTTTTCCACTTACTGGCACCACAGGGCACTCTATCCAGGGCCACCTGGATCTTCTCATCTCAGAACACCCCATAGATGTGGCTGGTGACAGCAAAGGGAAAGCCCACTGGCATGAAAACATTCTCACACAAACACACAGGTCCAGACTCCCACGTGTTTGCTAGTCCGCTTTCCTCCATCTATCCTGTTCTTCCCTCGTCGAAGGTCCAAATCCCACCCTCCTCCGCCCAGTCTAGACGCCATCTCTGTCCTGTGAAGGCTTCCCTTCCCTGCTCTGTTCCAGTGGACACGCTTTGATTCCCACAGCCCTTTGCCTTGTGCGCCTGCCACTGAGCCCACGCACCGTGCAGTAGACTCTCCACGAGCCGGAACTCCAGCACCCAGGACTCCCCAGCTGGTTGCGTGAGTTCCGAGAATCTACTGACACGGATGCGACCTCCTCCCAGCCGCCCGGCTGCCGGTTATCCGAATCTGCTGAGTTGTCGTATTGCAAGAGCGTGTTTGTGACCCTATTCGATTATACACGTTTCCAGGGCAGGGGCCTTCCCTGACTAACTGACGTGACCACTGCAGACTCTAGACAGCACCACGTGGCCCCTGTGGTGAGTCCACGGACACATGGATGGGAAAGGTTTGTATTTACAGGGCCTTCAATTTTGTTCTGAGACGGGTGGTACAGTTTGTTCTCTCTTTATATCTGTCCCCTATTTATGGTTACTTCTCTCAAATGGCTTATAAATTATTGGCAGAAATCACCAGAAAAGATAAATAATTAAAGGTGTTTTATTATGTTTAGAAACAACAGCAGATATAACAAAGATGAGCATTCTTTATTCTTAAGTGAAATAAAGAACTGAAACGTATAAGAGGAATTACTTGAGCACCAGTGGTGAATGTAAATAGATCTTGAGAGGGAAAAACATGTGTCTTAGCCTTTTTCAGGGTTGGTTACTTAATTTCAGACACTGGGAAAAATGAAAATGTGAACTCCTTGTATGCAAAAGAGCTTTTTGTGCTGCAATGTGACATTAAAGGGACTAAATAAGAAGCTCCACCTTTTCCTCCATGTTCTTGCTCTTTCCACTTGTCATAGTGTTTTAAATTTGCTATTTAATGTCATTCTAAGTAAAAATAATTAACATTTTAAATAATTAGCATGAATTTTGCTATTCATCTTATATTGTGTGATGCTAGTTTTAATTGCAAGTGTAAAAACTGTTAACTCGTAATGCTGAGATAGGAAACAATCCCTATTGCAAAGCTTACAGTATGTAGTTTGTTCTTTCCAGAAAAGTGGGAACATTGCTATCAATTCACTGTTGTTATTTCACTTCATATACACACGTTCTATGAACACTCTCTCTACCTTTGGCTTACCAGTAAGTAAGAAAAGACAGGAAAGCAAAGAAGCTGCAGGTTGCTTATCCTTCCCTTTACCTCCTTGTCATAATTTGTATCGTAGGCAGTTGCTCAGTTTATGGAAGTTATGTAAGGACGGATATGTTGGCGCTCATTGGTCGTATGTGTTTCTTTGAACGCCATGGTTTTCTTTCGATGCTTGGAGCGAGTTTTGGTTCCTGCTGAGAAGACAGTCCCTGAGGGCTGTCAGGGTCCCGGCTTACTCAGTAGTAGACGCGACACAGGTACTTTGGATGCCCTTGAGTGTCATTGAGTTTATCGGAGGCCTGCTTACCAGGGCACTGTGCTTATGTGGGGTAGTGCAAATGCTATGTGGGAATGGGTGCCAAGAAGTAATGAACATTCAAGATGTGGTCAAAAGGTTTGCTGAATGTTTAAATAAAGAAATACCTTACAGTCAAAGATACATCACCATTACCCCCTCAAAATGCCGCCCCTTGCTTTGAACAATGTGTGATCTTTTGATCACACCTTGTGCATATTGTATCACTTTTGCTGTTGCATATGTTTGTCTCAATCGACTTGACTTTATAATACAATTTCAAAGATAAAACTATTATTAAGAAATCTAAGCTAGGTCAGGAGAACATTAAGCCAAGGCGCAGGTTGCCTGGGGCACCAGGTGACAATACACATTGCAAAACCATGAGGCTGGCTCTGGGCTTTGAAAGCCATGTAGCCTCTGTTTCAATCATTCAACTGTTGTGCTATGAAGCAGCCATAAAAATCTGTAAACACATTGGTATGACTGTGTTCCTATAAAACTTTATTTACCAAAACATTTGTTGCCCATGGTTTGCTGATCCCCAGTCAGGTAAGAGCGTGGAGCTGAGAGTGAGGTCTGTTTGAGAACTGCTTACCCATGAGAGGTAAGTTGGAAGGTCAGAGGCAACCTCATTCTGAGGGGCAGGTCACACTGTTCAGATGTTGTCCTCTTGATCACAGAGAGCGGATGATGATTTTAAACACGGAATTAAGATGATCGAAGGAGATTTTTAGTAAATGATTGCGGAGGTGTTGTGTCAGAGAGCTGGGAAGGGTGGATCTGGCGGCATGGAGTTTAGTGCGGAAGCTGTTATGAGACTCCAGGCGTTAGATGATATGAACGTGGAGTAATCGGGAAGGAGCTTTGATGATGGAAGAATTTGATTTGAGAGGAATTTTAAATGAGAAGTCACCACTATGTGGTGTACGATTAGATGTGAGAGATGAGAGAAGAAAAGGAGAGACAACTCCAAGGTTTTGTGCGTAGAAGACTGCAGAATGGATGCTTTGTTCCTTCCTTGGACCCGTATTGTGTGTCACTCTAATTTGCTAAAATAGCCATAAACAGAGATAGTTGGCAGGCTGCCTCTTTTAGGTGGTTACTGAGTTTGGGGCTGTTTGAGTTAGTGTTGGGTTGTTGAGTTTACTTGATGTCAGCGGGCCATTGGAAGTTGTGACCACTGTCATGGATGAAAGAAAGGAGAATTGAAGCAGTGACAGCAGATGTAGCCTCCAATGGAGAAAGCGTAGAGAAGAGAAAGAAGAGGAAATCAGTTCTAATACCCTAAACATACATACCTTGAGGTAGCCCTTCCTGTTTTTCAACTTAGGTTGATGTTTCATCTTCCTGCTTTATATTTTCTGGAAAGTAAGAAACCTGTATTTGGCCCTCGTAATTTGCACAAGTATTTATAGTGTACACATATCTTCATCTTCTAAGTCACAGGCCAAAGCAATGCGGGGGTTCAAATAATGGCTAGAGAATGAAATGTTACTTGGCTAAACAAATATGGTATCATTGTCTTTTCTCCAAAACACACACTCAGTTTTAACCCACCTGGTGTGGCTGGCTGATTGATTAATCTCTTTCAAGATGCTCTTTAGAGATGACATGGGCAGTGCCACAGATGTTGAAGATCTTAGATGCTGTGAACATCACAGATATTGGAAGTGTTTGTAGTGTATCCTGTAATAGCTGAGAATGTTAGGCATTGAGCTGTATATTTGCAAATATATATTCTACGTGGGGAATTGTGAAGGAGATTGCTATTTCTCTCTCTTGCCTATAGTTGTGCATTCTGAACCCACTGAACCGTGGTGCTATGGTATATAGGCTGCTGAGTAGTGTATTCTAACCTCTCTGTAGACTGACTTGCCTAGTCACACCATCTGGCTCATCCTCCCCCGTTGAATCTCCTTGTTCAGCTGGAATTGGCCTGTAGAACAAGAATGAGCTGATGGGGTTCAGAGGTCCTGATTTGGTGACTGAGAAAACCTATAGCCAACTGAACCAGCCAACTTGAAAAGATCTACCTCACACTTCCTATGGTTCTGATTGTAACCAATACTATGAAATTTCATCTTGAAAATGGTATAGAAATGTTCTTTGTAGGCAAGCCTGAATCTGGAAGACCCAGGGCAATTTTCAGGACAGTCACTCTTAATTTCCTACCACCCTTAAGATGGTAGGAGGTGCTCAACCGGTGATTCATGTGTTTTTTGTAAGAATGATTTTCACACAGTCCAAGAACAGGTCTTGATCTCTTGACCTCTCTGGCCCTATGTTAAGGCATATCAACGAACACATGTCCCTTCGCCCAAGTGTAAAAAAATCACCAAGGATGGTTTCCCCTATTTTTAAAGTGATGTGTGTGTGTGTGTACATGTGCATGAGAGAAAGAGAGAGAGAACTGCATAGTTTAATTGTTTTGTTATTGTCATTATTGACACATCTTGACTATAATTTATTCAGGCAGATACTCATTCTCCTTTATTCCCAAAGAAGGAAATATGCTGGTTAAATGGGCGAGCTTGTGTGTTTTTCACAGCGACACATAGTTTTAGTTTTGTTACCTATTTGCATGGCTGCCTTCAGCTACGTTTACTGCACATGAGTGGGCATGTGTTAATGTTCCAAGAATCATCGGATCTCAGAACGGCCTTGCTGAATCTGACCTTAATTCTAGGGCCTCCCCTTCCTTGCCTTTTCTGTATGAGCGAGTTCGGACTGGCTTGTTTGTCTTTGACTTCAGTTTTCTTTGTAGCCTTGGTCATACCCAACTTCTGCTTCAAAATTGGCACGATCTTTACCAGCTTTATCCCCTGCCACTCACCAGCCTGTTTCAGTAGCTCCAGCCCACACCCAGCCCGCCTGGGCCCCTCAGCAGGCCTTGCACTGCCAGGCTGACACTCCTTGGTGCCTGCCATTGCCTTTGCTGAGGGTGTCTGGTGACCTTCTACTCTTTCAAGACCGGACTCCAGTGGCACCTCCCTTAGAAATGAGTTGATCTATTGTCTTATTGGTTGTCTCACTTTAGAGACAGTACACGATGCCTGCTGTGTTCTGGAAAACTTTCTCTAAATAGGCTCAAGGGTTCCGCCCTCTGGTTTTTCTCACTGGGTTTGCTCGGTCCTTCCTAATGCACACTGGGTTCTAATCCCTTAGGTTGCCTCCTTTAATAGACTCTGAGGTCCTTAGGAACGCAGAGTTGATTTCTTATTCATTTCCATGTTCGTGGCATGTAGCCCAGTGTCTGACAATAGTAGGGGCATTAGATGTTTATTGACTAGAAGAATGATTTGTTTGCCAGGAGAACTTTGGGGGTGACTTTCTTTCAAATCTAATGGCCAACCTTCTTTTCTGTTCTAACATTGCACCCCAAAGTAGGTCCTTTAGCCTCACCAGCCTTCCTTCACGCATCCCCCATCCTGTTTTCCCAGCATTCCCCTGCACTCGCCTGCTGTGTGCAAAGCTCCATTCCTGGGAAAACACCACGCAGTGTTTTCATTTTAAAGGGGGGCAATTGAAAGCATTTCTCTGGTAATTTAAGCACACAGCAGCTACCTTTGCAAAAAGCTGGTTGCTAAATTATTCCCTCAGCTACTCATTGTTTTGTAGTAAGGGAAAGAAAGAAAAACACTGGGGGAAAGAAAGAGACTCTGGCAAGAAAAGAGACAGTTTTCTTTGGGTTCAGCCTGATTCCTCTCCACATCCTCTCCATTCAGCTACTGGAGGCTTCCTGGTGTGGCACGTTCGGCTACTTTCCCTTTTAATGCTTTAAATGCCACCAATGCCTGTGATAAACCACCTTCTTAATTATGCAGAAGAGGAGCTGAATGGTTAGTTAGCAGCGCTATTGCAATTACTGCACCTTTTCAGGTCCGTCACCGTTTTATGTGACACTGTTTTCTGAGTTGCTGATTAAGATGATGTAGTGGGTGGAGTCCTTCTTCCCACCACTGCAGAGAGGCCTCCAAAGGCTGGGGTAACGAGTCCTTAAGCAGTAGTGCATGGCCTCCTAGGAATTAAGGGATGGAGCCAAGGAGGGGGTGGAGGAGGTATGCCTATACATTTTCTTCTCACAGACAAGGCCCTCTGGTCTTTGTCACCGTTCTCTTCTGTCCATTCCCAACGCTGAAGTTGGATGAAGTCCTAGTCTCTGTTGGGCCCACTATCCTGATGCTTCAGGCATTTTCAGACATCCTTGTGAGGGAAGTCTTATGCTGGAATTCTCTAATGCTGGCAGGGAAATTTAAGAGCTGGGAGGGTTTGGCTTAATTTCTTTAACTTGCTGTATCTGCACCTTTTATAAAATGTGGATACAGCCACTTCTCACTTAATGACCTGCCTGTTTAACGACCCCTGGGACTTAGGACCAGTTCTCCAGTGTGGGCAGCACCTTTCCCAGTGTATGTCTTGCTTCCATAGTCGGTTAGTATTCACGACAGGATGCGTTTGCAATCATGCAAGACTACATTTCGTTTATAAGTGTGCTGTTGCATGATCTCTGTTGAAAAGTACGTACCCTATGGCACCACAACACAAGACATCTGCCTTTAAGCTCCTTGCTTCCTGACCAGTTTGCTTAACCACCTAGTCACAGGAACAAAACTCGGTTGTCAAGTGAGAAGAGCCTCTAGAGCCATGTGCCCATCTTGAGTCCTGAGGCTGTATTTCTAGGATTGTTTTAGGTACTCAATAAAAACTGGTGAACTTGAAAGCAACATGTTATTATAAAATAGGTCATTTAATCAGTCATTCATTCATTTATAGATATTTATTAAATTGGGTGCCTACTATGTCCTAGGCATCATGCAAGGCCCAGGGGAAGGGGCAGGAAACAGTACAAAGTCTTAGCCTTTCCAGGCATGGCCTTCTAGTCAGGGGCCCTGATGTTACACCTGTCGAGATATGTGAGTACTTTCAAGCCATTCTTAGTGCCATGAAGAGGAGCAAAGTGGGCGAGTGGACGGTGTGCTGCGCGGCTGTTTTCGATGGAATAGTCAGAGCGGTCTTCTCTTTGGAGGTGACATTGAAGCAGGTACCTGCATGAAGAGAGCCAATGAGCCATCGGAGGATCTGGGCAGATCCTTCCAGACTGAGGGGATAGGAGCTGTCACCACCCTGAAACAGCCATGTACTTGGCTTCTTTGCGGGAGCAGCAGGGAGCCTGCGGCGCTGGGTGGGAAGTGAGGTGCACGAGATGCGCCCAATGTGTGGCCGTGTAAGCAAACACAAGGACCTTGGATTTTGTCTCATCCTATTTGTGTTATAAAGGCATTATCCTCTCCGCTGAGTGCCAACTATACTGTAAGGGGCCAAGTGGAAGAAGACACACGCTGAGGAAGCTGTCACAGACATTCATGAAAAACTTCTAGTTTTAGGGGGATAATGGCAAATACATTCATGTGTCCGAGTGCTGTCATGCTGTAGTGTCACAGGAACTATCGAAATGACTCAGCTTTGAGCAGAACTGATATCTCTGGAAGATGCTCCATGTTGTTCCTATTTCTTGGAAGGCACTCCCTGGCACACCTCCACTCGCTTTCGGTCACGAGGCAGTGACCGAAACATTATCACAACATTATTTCGGTGTTCTCTGCTGTCACAACTATTTGCTTCATAAAGCAGCAGTTTGAAGCTACAACTTGGACCTAGTAATGAATCACTACTGATTTTCAAATTGATACATGAAATAATCATAATTTTTTTTCTTGTAAACTGATAGAAAATATTAAAGGAGGGTTGGTCTTACTGTCCATCTGCAATAGACTCTCAGTTAACCAGGCCTGTGGGGATGGGTAGATGCCAGATAAATGTAAGTAGACTCTCTGTTAACCAGAACTCAAGCCACTGGCAAAATCTGAAGCAACTGACAGTCGCTGAAGAGTGTCGGTTGCCTGAGTTCCGGTGAACGAAAAGTGTCCTGTGTTTATTTATTAGACATTTGATTAGAAAAGAGGCTATGTGGCCCTAGAGCCAAGTACACACTGGCAGCACTGCCTACCAGACTGTGGTGGAGAGTTAAGGCTCTCTGACCACCATGCTGCCCGGGGCCTCTCTTCCCTGCCTGGCCCCAGCAGGGCAGAAGCCACGGAAGGTGGGCGCTCTTCTAATTGAGGAAAAGAACTGTACTGTTTCTCCATCAAAATGCGGATTGTAGCTACAGGGGATGTGCTCTCCTGTGCCAGTCTACAGAGTTTTTATTTGAAAGGGATCTGTTGACACTGTGGCGTGTGTGGATCTGTGTGTGCGTGCGCGTGTGGATACAATGGCACTGTGAGGCTAGTTGTTTTTCTTTTTTCTTTTTCTCCCCCCTTCCCATGAAAGGGACTAGCTTTGCAGGCAAATAGCATGATAGTCTTGGCACGAGTTGTTTTTTTCTCTTGTCCAGAGTAGGTGCAGCAGAAAATGCTGAAGTTCCGTTTGCCCTGTGTTTTCTCCCTACTTTATTTCTGTGTGGTCGTATCCTTCTTTAAACAGGCATCAAAAGAGAGAGTTTATACCATATTTTGTAGTCTTTTTGCTTCTTTTATTAAGAGAGAGGTGTCCTAGAAAAGAGGAAGAAAATATATATTTTTATAGCATGTATTTATATACGATTCTTCCTCTGAAGCTTAAAGGAAGTAGGAATTATCCAACTTATGAGTGGGTGAGGGTAGGCAGTCGTGAGGATTTGTGGAGGTATATGAGGGCTGTGTGGAATGTGCCCAGTTGTGTCGTATAAAAAATAGATGCATTATGACTGGACTTTTTCCAGAAAGCCCTCATATACCCCCCTGACACACACACACACACACACACACACACACACACACACACACACACACACTCTATTTGGTTATATAACTTTCACCGTTGCTCTTCTGCATCTACTCAAGATGATCTACCAGATCTAGGACCTCCATCTGTGTTGCCTGTAGTCATTGTCTTCCAGTCCCAGACCAGTCCCATTTATCTGTCACACAGCATTGTATACTTCATGATGCTCTTTATCCTTTGTGTGAGGTTATCATTTCTAGCCAACTCGGTTGTTCGGTACTTTAGGGAAGAGGTTGTAATGTGCGCCTTTTCGAATGCCTCAGCTCTGCCTTTGTTCAGACTCTGGTTGCACGCAACAGAATTGGCTTAGAGTTCCTTCAGTAGGTTGGGAATTTAGTAAAAGGCTCTTTGAGTAGCTCACAGAATCAAACGGAAGACTGGAGGAAAGGTTTTCAGAAAGAATCAGGTAGTCTTGGGAGGCCTCGGTGCTAAGAAAGAATTACTGTAGACCGGCACCCGTGGGGATTGGTAGATGCTGGGTAAATGTACGTAGACTCTTCAGTAACTAAAACTCAAGAAACCACACTCTCAAGCAACCGGCAGAATCTCAAGGAGCCAGCCGGTGGCTCTAGAAGGCCAGTTGCTGGATTTCCACCACACGGGAGTCTTCTGTAACCACGGTTTCAGGCTTATCTCCCCCATCCATCCCCATTCTTAACATCGGCTCCTTAAACGAGGTCTCAGGTCAGGTACTGCTCCTTAGGGAAGAAGAAGAAAGTCACGTCACACGAGTCTGAAGAATGAGAAGGAGGTGTCATTACCCAGAAGAAAACTGGGGCACTGGGTGACCCTAAACAACTGTCCACTGTGACATCAAGCAGACTTGGATGTCCATCATTAGAGCTCGCTACTGGTCTGATGGCAGTGATGACAAAGTGGGGGAGGAGTTAGAAAGAATTCCGCTTTTCTGAGGAAATTGATCACAACATGTCCTTGCAGTTAGAGTGGCGAACAAGGTCCTATGGGCTGTCTGCATCTGAAATTCATATGAGCTGGACATCCTTTCCTGTGGATATTTAGGTTTCAGCAATGCATCCCCAAAGGCCACAGCAATAAACAGCATTATGCCTTATAAAGCAGATGCTGTATTCGCTGAATAAGATTGCATGAGCTGGACACAGGACACCACATTGAGTCACCTGTGCTATGTCCCTTTCAGCCCTGGAGGCATAATTGAAGCATGATCTTACTTGTCACTTTTGTGATTTTCATCCTCAATTTTCACTTTATGGTCACTGGATTGTGAACAATCCCAAGGTCAGAATGGTGTAGAAACCAGTGTCTTACAGATTTTCCTGTTGACACGATCCTGATCACAGATATTTATACAGCACTTTTCCTTATTGCTCTAGTTTTATTTGTTTTCCTTGTGACCTTGGCCACATACTTTAAATTCCTTGGGAAAATATGCTGCCATTAAAAATGCTTCACCCATTTTGTAAAAAGAAATGACAGGCTAAAGATGTTTTTCTCCCAATTTTGTTACATTGTTTCTATTCCCTAGATTTAAATTGCCTGGACTTAAGTTGCCTCTACAGTTAGCAGAAACATTATTTTAAGAACAATTTAAATTGGACCTCATTGTGAAACTGGCTACTGAATCTGAGTAGGGACCTTCTTCTGGAGGGAGGTAATTAAATATTCTTCATTGATGCTATTTTAAATGGGCTGAATGAAAGGAGTTAATTATACAGCAGGGAACATGGCCGACTTCTGACTAATAATGAGCTCTGTGTTTAATATCTTCATCTTTGTTAGAATCATTAACATTGTTCAAACCAATCAGAAGGCTTGAAGTGAATGTAGACTCCTAACTAACCAAGTCCACATGGAAGTCCCTCACAGACGCCCGGACTCACCTCTCTAGTGATGACTTCAGGGATGAACTGCAGATACATGGTTCTGTGCAGCACGATCTGTTCTGATTGGCTGGCTACTTTGGTGACAAGGAGAAACGAGCAAGCCCTGTTATTATGAGAGATTGCATCTGGTGAAATGGACTGATGTGTGGGCTTAAAACTTGTAAGAACGCTGATTTGTTTTCCTCAGATCTTCCTCTAGTCTCTTGCGAGTCAGGTGCGATACGGGAATTTGTTCTTCCCGATTCTCATACAACGTGCGAATTCTGCCTCTTGGGATAACACAAGCATCTCGATGGTCCTAAAGAAAATGCATCCGTTGTAAAACGGAATTGGAGAGGTGTGGACTCTTGAGGTCAGGTTTTCCATACTCCTGCTGGTTTGTTCCATGTCTTGAAGCAAACTTTGTAAACTCCTAGATATTTCAGGTACTTTCTCTGAAATTTCTCCTCCCTTTTGATCGCCTCACAGAATAGCATGTGGCTTTGTTCTTATTTATAGAACTCCCAGAGTTCTGTTCTGTCCTTTCTATGTTGGAGGTTGTAGCATTGACCTTCTAAGTACAGAAGATCAAAGAAACTTTCTTCTTTCATTCCTTCCTTGATTTTCCAAGGGAAGCCCTTTACCTGGCTGTGGGGAGCATTAACAATGATTGGCTGGGAGATCAATGAGCCCTAAGTGATCTTCACGCGTGGGCTTGGGAGGCTTTGAAGAATAAGTAGGATGGAATTACCACCCTCACGGCCCAGGCAGCTGGGGTGTGTGTGCAGGGGGAGCGAATGCTAGGTCATAACAGCAGCAACCACCGGGAAGGAAAAAAGATAAACCCGGATTAGAACCTTAGCTCTGACTCTTCCTACCTGTAGGAACTTGGCCAATTGATGTCCTCATTAAACCCATTATATATTCTTTAAAATGGGGGTAAGATAGTACCTGCTTTGCAGTATTGCTATGAGGATTCAATGTGATAATTCATGTAAAGCATAGTGTTCTTTATTTTGCTTGTTATTAGACATGTGATGGTTGCAGTTTTTTTAATTTAAATAAATCTAATTAAAATTTTTTCTTTTTATTTATCTGAATCTTCCAAGCATTGTAATCTTCCTCTGAGTCTTACTGTTCATCCCAACTGGAGAGCTGAGATAACTATCTTCTTTGTGTTTGTTAATTATTTGACATGTTTCTTTTCAAATTAAGGAAAAATACTCTTTCCTAGTTACTATTTAGAATGAAAACGTGAGACTAAGTATTTATTTTGCAAAGTGCAGTAAAATAAAAAAGAAAAATGGTTTGGCACACTGTGGGGAGATCCCTTTGAGAAATATAAATTCCTACCCAATTTGGAGGGGGCAGACTAACGAGGAGACTATCAGCCCCCACTCCTGCCACACACACACACACATACACCCCAATGACGCCTTCATGGGAACACACACTACAGTCGTGATGAAGCACCACTGCAATACAATGGAACAAGACGACCTTCACAGTCTCAGGTATGTACCCTGTTTCCCCGAAAATAAGACAGTGTCTTATATTAAGGTGTACTCCCAAAGATGCGCTAGGTCTTATTTTCAGGGGATATCTTATTGCTCCATGAAGTAGGTCTTATTTTCGGGGGATGTCTTACTTTTGGGGAAACACGGTATGTATGTACTTATGCATTAATTAATTAATTAATTAATTAATTTTGGCCAGGTGACTTTTTAACTAAAGATGTGGTGAAAATTCCCAGGTCAGTTCAAAAGTGTGACCAAGGAAAACAGGAGGGAATCATTTATCTTCAGCTAAGACCCATGCCAGATGGTAGAGCTAGGCGGCGCGCATTTGTGGAAACGTTGAGCATTGATGATCCGTCAGTTCCCAAACTCGAGGGTGGATCTGAGTCTCCAGCGGTCTTCAGTCTGGGACCCTATCACAGTAGGTCCTCAGACAGAGCCTGTGGATTCTCATTTCTAACAAGAGCCCGGGTGATGCTGTTGCTGCCTGCCTAGGACTGTAGTTTGAAGAACACCGTCAAAGTGCCTTGTTCTTCAGAACCTGGCCCCCAGACCACAGGCGCCAACATCTCCTGGAAGTGTGTGAGCAATCCAGCGTCTGGTCCCCACACACCAGATGTGCTGAGTCAGAACTTGCATCTGAACAAGCTCACTGAGTGACCTGTTTGCACATCAAAGTATGAGAAACAGGGGAAGCCGGGATGGCTCAGTGGGTTAGGCGCTCACTTTGCAGCGCTGGGGACCGAGGATCGAATCCCGGCCCCGGCCCGTGCGGAACCATGTGCTGAACTGGGAGCTCCCCCAGTTCAGTTCTCTCTCTCTCTCTCTCTCTCTCTCTCTCTCTCTCTCTCTCTCTCTCTCTCTGTCAAAAATAAATAAATAAATAAAAATATATAAAAAAAAAAAGTATGAGAAACACACCCATCTCCTGGGTGCAAGGAAGGGCTTTGGAGAATTCAGAATCCGAGTCACTCAGACCTAGGTTCAAGTCTCAGTGAGGTCAGTCTCTAGTCCTGTGACTTTGAAAGAAGTTGTCCTTTATTTGATTTTTTAAAATAATCTCTACTTTCATTGGAAAGTTTAGGATAATCATACTTACAAAGTTGTTGTGAAGACTAAATGTGATAATACATGTAAAGTGCATATAATTAGTAGTGTTGTTAAAGGGTATTCATTCCTTTTTGATGTGTAATCTGTCCTGCGAAACCATTCAAAACAACTGTTTGAAGAAGGTATTTGAAATTCTCTCTGAAGTGTTTTCATATGTCCTGTTTTGAGAGAAGCTCTTCTCACCATCCATATTAAATTGTCCTCATGTTATTTCGTCTGTGAGTCACAGCTGTAGAGATACAGAATGGATCGAGTTTGCTATATCCCTGTCTCCTGGTTTGATCTCTGAATTTGAAGGGTATGTATGTGTAAGAGAGACAGACACACAGTGTTTTGAAGGAGGTGTGTTTGGGAAAACCTACAGTGTCTCCTTTCCTCCATAATGATAGAGTATACTACGCATTTTTAAAGATAAAATTAGATTGGTATTATTTGACGGCCTCTGTAGTTTCTAAACTCACCAAGGTGTTACAAAAATAAAGGCTAGGTCAGTTAATAAAGTGTTCTGAGAACAATGAAAGATGCTATATAATGTTGGGTGTTTGACATTATTTAGTTTTTAAAAGGATAGCCGTTAGCGATATTTTCTTTATTCTCTGATCAACTGCAATTCTAGCATTTTGGCAACGGGAGCGTACCTCAGCCCTCTCAGTGACCCCATCAATTGAGACATAAGTTGGTTGCTTATAGTATTTATATTCTCAAAGCTAAGTCATTTCCGTCATGCTAGGCGCAGGGGGCAGATAGCAGCTGCAGAGAAAATAAGCTACATGAGAACTGTGCTAACGCAGTTTGAGACGGTGGCTGGAAGCATGATCTTCGGGGTTATAATGTGGCTTTGTGTACAGGTGAATGAGGGCTCTTCGGATGCTGGGTGGTGTTCAGCTTGGAGGGGCTCTTTTCTGAACTTGTTGGCTCCTGTACAAATAGGCCCATTGGGACTGGCCTTGACCGGGGCACGCCTTGCACGGTGAGCACGTTTTTAGCATTTACAAGTGAGGTGGTGAGCAGCCAGGGTCGCCTCTGTCAACAGGAAGGCACGTCCCTGAAATTCTTCTGGAGCGTCTCCTGCTGGTGCCCTGTCAGGAGGGGAGGTGCAGGGAAGGCAAACCGAAGACCTTAAACTGCAGCCTTTCAGCTCTGGCTGCTTGTGTGACGTGCGTTCCTGGGGACAGGACCCTCACCCGGGAGCTGCTGAGAAGTGTCGGGTCTCAGACGCACTGAGTCTGAACCTGCGGTGTGACAGGCCCCGGGGAACCCACCTGCGTGGTCAGGGTTGGGGCGCGCTGCCCGAAGCAGCGTTCTTAGAGAGGCCGGTGGGACTGGAAAAGCGCCCGAAGCGCAGATGCAGAGAAGGGGGTCGTCGTCACCAGGAGGGGAAGTGCTGTGATCAGCCGTCCTCGCTCTACTAGTGGCGGGTCTAGAGGAACATGGAGGCCTGAGGTCAAAGCCCTCCTGGCTCCGTGGGGAGAACATGCCTCGCGGTTCGCCTCGTCCATGGAAGGCTGATGAAGCTTCGTCCACCTGCGTGGCAGAGCCGAGTAGAGCCCAGAGGTTAACACAAGACAAATCAGGAAGGTCAACGCCATCACAACGTGGCAGCTCAAGCGTAAGAGATGAGGCTGGGGACCCTAGTGAGGATGGAAACCTGACGTCACGATGAATGAGACGCCCACTCTGCAGCCTGGGGTTGGGAGTTAAAATGGGAAGCCTGGTGCCGGCAGCTCATGCACAGTCTTACTTAAGCTGAAGGGAAACTTTGCCTCCGTCGCCGTAACTGAGTCAGCGGCATATCCAGGGGTGAGGTTCTGGGGGGCCCATGGTTCCGTCTCCTGAGCACATTTCCCAGCAGGATTGAAAAGTGCTTTGTGGACCAGACCTGGTCACTCCACGATGCAGAGACCTTAGAAGAAGCCGTGGGAGAGCCGGGCAGGCCCCTGGGCTGTGATGGTCCGTCTCTGCGATGCACGGGATCCACCAACCAGCGTCACAGGCTGTCCGCGCGGCCTCCTACTGAAGTCTGGCCCCTCTTCGGAACCGAATCCATCCCGTTGCTTTATGACAGGGGTCTCCAAACTACGGCCCGCGGGCCGGATGCGGCCCTCGAGGCCCTCTCATCCGGCCCGTGGAGACCTTTTTATCTGAATAAAATAATATTACATAAATAATTAAAAACAACATCTATGTTTTGATTCTTTTTTATTTGGACCTCAAGGGTGTCGTCGGCCCCCAAACTGCTGTTGGATAGTTAACGCGGCCCACGGGCTGAGAAGTTTGGAGACCCCTGCTACGACCATGCAGGCTGGAGAGACACCGTGAGCTCTCTGAAGTTATTAGTGCAGTCGGCCGGCCAAAGTACCTTTTTTACTTTTTCTTCCCAAGAAGAGGACTGTCCGGTCCCTTATATCAGCGTGTCAGGGCATCTAGGATCTAAAAAGTCTGAGAACCAATGGGTTGGAGGGTTTACACTCGTTTTCCCAGGGGAACATCTTGGAATTCTGTCCCCCTGAGCTGCTCCCTCAGATTTCTGTCTATCACTGAGTTGGTTTGGAGGTCGTGGAGCAGACACTCCATCTGAAATTGTCGAGTCACCGACTTGTGTAACTGAACCGAATGTCAGGCTCACTTTGGGTCCAAGACATCACCCTATTTATTCCTTTCCCTTCGTCTCTTCTGCCTTTTTTGGTGTTGACTTTATACCAAGGCTGCGTATTCACGGGATTCCCAGATGGCGACAGTGTCTCCAGGGCTACCTGCCTTCTCATTCATTTCAAGTTGGAGAAAAAGGAGAACGTTGGCCCATCGATCTCAGGACGGTTGTGTGACATGCACTGGGAGTGGACAGTTTCGGGTCCCGTGCAGAGTCCTGCGAGCGTCACTTGTGGCAGCGCGACAGCTGATCTCATGAGCGTGTGCGCTGTCCCCGGAGCTACGGCTCCTCCTCTCCAGCATCAGGGGCCTCCCAGCGGGAATTCCGGGACTTACATTCTGAGGCAGGAAGTGACAACCATCCAGCAGCCCAGTTTACACCTGGCACTTTCCTCACATCCCTTTTTTCAAAGATTTGTTTCACTGCTTTTCACAGAGACCGAGAGAGACAGAGAGACAGAGAGACAGAGAGAAGGGGGAGGGCCCAGAGCTGTCACCATAGTTTTATGTCATCAGCCTCTGACGTGGTTTTGTTCCACAGGTGGGCGGGGGCCGCGCAGGGCGGGAACTGGGCTGGGGTCCCCCCTCATGGGAAGGACACCCCAGTTCAGCACATGGGTCCGCATGGGCCGGGGCCGGGACTCGATCCTCAGCCCCTGGGGCTGCAAAGTGAGCACTTAACCCGCTGACTCATCCCGGCTTCTCTTGCTGTCACTACTTGCACGACTTCATGTCAACACCGTGAGGCTAACTCTGTTCCGTAAATGGAACACCTGGGAGTGCAGCAATGGCCGGTTTCTGCTGCAGGAGTTGAGTTTGTGAAGAGAGAGAGGGAAGTGGGAGGAAGAGCCAAAGCCGTTCTTCCCTCGTGAGCTCCTGCCTGTGTGGTCAGCATGGCCCGTGCGCGTCTGTGCTCCGTGCTGCTCGTCACCAGATCGTTGCTGCCTATTATGTAGGGAAAGTACCACCTTGCCGAACATCGCTCAGTTCCCTTAATTAAAAAAAAGCAAAAATACACAAAAATGTTGTCATACATGGTTATAAGAAAGAGCTAAAATAATAGATTAAAGTGTTTTTTCTCCTATCGTTATTTAATTCTTCTATTAAACTCTATGCCGTGAACATAGATCTGAAATCAATTAAATGCTTATTCATTGATTTTCCTGTTGCTAAATGAATCAAGTTCTTTAGATATGGTAAAAAAAAAAAAAAAAATCCAAAAAAACAACAGTTTTATATTGGAAAAAATTATTTTTGTAATTAAACTACCTCTGGAATATTTTTTCTTGAAAATTGAAATATTCCCCTTGATGAATGATTGACAATAGAGGTTTTTGTAATACAAAGTGTATCAGGGAAATCTTTGACAAAATATTTGAAAGAAACTCTTACAGAACACATAAGTCACTTTAGTTCCAGAATTTAGCCGGGGGAGCTAAGATTTTTATAACTTAGAGGCAAATATCATGGAGACATATATTATAGAGGAAGTGAATCTCTGATTATACCTTAGACTGAATATAATCTCTGTGCAATAAATTCTATGGGCTTCATCTAAAATGCTTTTACAATTAAGACACACACACACACACACACACACACGCACACACACATCTTCTCCTCCCCAAGAAGATAAGAAAACATTTTCATTTTAACTGTATTTTTGCTGTTCTTATTAAATGACTCTATGGATGAGTATTTGCACATTCTAACTACCAACAGGATTAGTGATGAAAATCTTTGCTTGGTGGTTTCTGTGACACTTCAGAGAAAGGAAAAGAAAGACTAACTGTTAAAAGCAAATCTGTGTGGCTCCTCTGGTAGGGATTAAATCCTCTTTTATGTTTCAAATATTTCTAGAAAATACTCAGATTTGAAAGGTAGAAAAGACAATGTGTCTCCACATTGACACTAAGAGAGCAGACACTGCTTGAATTACTGGCCTTAGGAGAGGATGTTTGTTTTATAACTGACTGTCCTCAGCACCAGATTGTGTAACAAGGGGTCAAGGGGAACTTGTGACTTCACTCTTGTCCTCAGGGTGATTACGCTAAGGTTTGGGTAAAGGACAGATTAACATAAATTAGACCTTTTACGTTATCCATTAGCAAGACTTGTCTGTCCTACCTACAAAATAAATCTCAAATTTGACCACTACTCACTAATTCTGCCTCAGGCAACCCAGTCTATGCCATCAGCTCTCACCTAGACGTGACTGTACTTCCAAGCCTAGCCTCACACCAGTTTGGCAGCACAGCCAGACTTAAAGCGTAAAGCACATCATAAAAAAAAATACATTCAGTGACATCCCAATGCACATGAAGGACAAATCCAAACTCCTTTCTACTGCCTGGAGGTCTTTGCATGATCTTAGCCCTGCTCAAGTCTAGGGCCTTGCGTGCTGTCAAACTGACCCTTAGGGTTACTACCTTCTGGCCACAGTAACCTTCCGAGTCTTTGAAGGCATCATAGAACTTGCCATTGTTTCTGTGTGAAATGTGCTTTTCCTCTGCTGAAGTGAACAGCTTCTTCCCAATGTTACTTACACTACATCTCACCTCTGTGAAGAGATTTTGCATGACTACCCTGTCAAGCCAAAAATATCCTGTTTGTTGACCTACGTGGGCACCATCTGTCTTCTCCAGCTTCAGTGGAAAAGTCCCTGAGGTCTGGGTTTCTGTCGGTCTTGTTCATCACCTTACTCTCAGCGTTTGAAGTTAACCCCTCCGATTATAGTAGATGCTCAGTAATGTAAGATGTCACGGAGTGAGCGTACTGGGAACGTCACAGGATTTTAGACAAACGTGAAAGCATTCAGGCCTGGATTATTTAGTAAACACTTTGGGGAGGTCTAGCAATTGGGGTGAGAATCTTGACGTTCACTAATTTTTTAATGGATCCCGAGAGGGGCGGGGGATGTGTCCATGATCTTTTCCGTTGCCTGTACCTCCACGCTGATAGGAAAATACAGGTACATTTCTTTGGGATTAAAAAAAAAAAAAAAATCCAAGCTGCCCACAATTATTTTTAAAGTTTCTGAGAGACCTTTTGTTTTGTTTGGATTTGGAGGTTTGAAAAAGCAACTAAAAAGTAATAAGAACTGGTACTTAATGTCTGAACAAAGTACTAATTTGCTCGAGTTTCAGAAAAGAGCTCGTTAAGCGTGTGATAAAGTGATCATCCCGTGTCACTTCCCTTGGGTTTTCAGCAACGATCTGGAACAGTTTTTACAATGAGGCAACCGTTCTCTTCCCAGTATCACTTGACACTTCCTTGATGCTGACACAGAAATGCTCTGTGGAAAAGGTGGCAAACAAAGGGCTTTGAGGCTGAATTCGTACACGCTAAAAATACCGCACCCACCGCCAGGAGGGCTAGAACTCTGCCAGGCGTTTCGGAAAGTGTTTTTGTTAAGACCATTCACAAATAGCTTTGAGAGTGAGGTGACCGTGAAATCCTTCTCACTCAAGTCCTACTCAGTCTCTGAGCATGTAATTGGAATTAAACCTTTACCTATACTTTTCTAATTAGATTTTTCTCCTTTCATGGCCTTTTAAGATTTTCATAACCTCTGTACTTTCTTGTTGCATTAATCTTTCAAATTTCAGCATCTCACTGAGAGGGGATCCGTTATAGTATTTCCGTCATTGTCGAGAGAGCCGCAGATCATTGTAGTATATCGGCATTTTCCATCCCTGAGAAAAGGCTAAGATTTGTAATTACTAGTTAATTCTTATTTAACTTTGTGCTGAGAGCACAAATACCCGCCGCCCTCCCCATGTTCATTTACCAGTGAAAGCACAAACAGGTATTTAATTTTAATTTGGATAAAAAGTAGATAATAGAGAGCTGGAATTTTCTAAATGAGGTACATTTGTGGTAGTTAGTTCTATAGTTAATCTTCTTAATTTATCACTTATAGCAGGGCAATTACCACCATGTGGAAATGAGCCAGCATTATCATATCACAGGGGAGGGACTGCGAGTTTTAGGTTTGTGACAAGGCAGTATATTGAATTGCCTCAACTTCTGTGTTATTAATTACGGTAGCTTTTGTGCCAGGGTCCATTACTGATTGCATCACATTGCAGACGGTGATTTCTTCACCCCCTTATCAAACAACCTCAGGAAAAAATGTTCTTGTATCACATGCAGTTGATGAATTCTGCCTTTAATTTAATTGAAAACGGTTGATCAGTGAGGGCAATTTTTATAGATTTATTTTCATCATTTATGTGGCAAACCATTAGTTATAATTATCTAAATTAGCATGAATTTCCATGAGAAGTGAAGGAAGTGCCTTGCCTTATGGATTTCTGAGAGCATAGGACACACATAACTTTTCTTAACACACACACTTTTCAGCAGTTACCTGATAGTGGGGTTCAATTTCTGTTCTGCAATTTTCCCAGCAATCTAGAGATATCTGTGCCAGACAGGTTGTGGAGAAAGAATGAAGTTTTAGAAATACAAAAGATAGAGGTCTCTGGAATCATGAAGAAAAAAATCCACATTATTACAGACAGAACTTCAGTGAATACCATGTAGGGAACACGCCCGTGGGGCACTTAGGAAGAAATGGACCTATTTCCAGAGGACAGGCAGAAGGAAATAAAGGGGAAGTTGAAAAGAACTATAAATACCTTTCGATCTCTATTCTGAAGGCTCATATGATGGGTTAAGTTGTATTCCTTCTACCTCCACAAAAATTCATATGCTGACGTTCTAACCACCAGTACCTCAGAATGTGACCTTGTTTGGAGATGCGGCCTTTACAGAGGTAAAATGAGGTCATTAGGGTGGGTCTGAGTTCAAGAGGACTGGTGTTCTTATAAGAAGAAAGTTGGGTAGGGACATTCATAGAGAGAAGAGCAAAGAGCCACAGGAAGAAGACAACCATCTTACAAGGCAAGGAACACTCTGGAACACATATTTCCCTCATAGTCCTCAGAAGGACCCAGCCCTGTCAACACCTTGATTATGGACTTCTGGCCTCTAGAACCGTGAAACATTACATTTCTGTTGTTTAAGCCACTGAATTTGTGTCACTTGGTCAAGGCAGCCCTGACAAACTATCTCCGGGATGCTAAAACCTACAGGACTCCCCAAGAACTGTTTTCATTGAACTTTGGAATGTAGAATCCAAAGAAATTTAGGATCCAGGAGCGTTATATCAAAGCTTTTTATAATCAAAGATTCAAGTGCACATTGATTGAATTGATTTCCATATATATATTTTGTTTGTTTGTTTGTTTGTTTTTAAAGGAGCCTCCTTTCATTGCAGTGATGAGACTAAGGCACAAAACTTAAAGACTGCTTCTGAAAGTTTAGTTCCCCGGGGTGAGGAAGGACAATTTATGGGGAATTTAGTCCAATAGCGTCTGTTGTACTGTGACAGGACTCTGGCGTTTGAGTTATAAAGTGGCAAAGTGAATCCCTCGTGGAGATTTATTCTGGGCTAGCTTGCGTCAGGATCGAAGGTGATCTATCAGGGTGGCCGTAAACTTGCTATTCTGCACAGCCCGGTTCGTGTGCATCCACATCACAGCTCAAATCAGTCTCTGATGCTTGCTGGCGACAGGGCCTGTGTTTTGTTTGTGCACGTTTTTTTAGTCATGACCATCTAAAACCCATTTTCTTGGTTCCTCCAAATGGTGAGCTGAGTAGGGTTGTCGTGTTTAGAATCCAGGCAGCCCTGCGCCACGTGGTGAGAGGCCACAGGCTTTTTCTGTGGCTCCATTCGTCTCCCATCAGTGCCAGACCTTTCATGGAGCCCTGGGCTTCTCTGTGCCCGCCTGTCTGGGAGCAGCAACACGACTGGGTGTTAACTGAGCGCTTAGAAGACATGGACGTGCTCCGCACACCTCTTTATAAGCGTGACACGACATCAACGTTACGAGTGTCTTCAGTTTACAGAGGAAACGAGCTTGAAGAGGTGAAATGGCTTGTTCGGTGGCCGATAGCCCTACACACTGAGGTACAGCTAGCGAGCTCGTATTCCGGAGCGTGGTCCCTGCCGCCTTCTCTAAACACTTCCCAGTCCTCCGATCTTTCCAGCGAACCCGCCTGGTCTGGCTGACCCACTGATCTCTGATAACGTGACAGGGACTTACAATGGATCACTTCACTTCTAGAAAGGAGGTTTATGTTTAACTGGGGGTTTAGGAAATAATGTGTTGGCGGAGGGAAATGCACCCGGGTAGGAACTTGTCATTCTCATGCTGACAAATGATGTGATCTTGGACAAGTCCTTGTGACCTTGGATCTTATCATCTATAAATGTCAGGATTGAATGAACTACTCTCTAAAGACCCCCTCAAGGCTTAAGTTGGAAGACTTTTCCACATTAAGTGCAACTCCTTTTCAACCTGTGTGTATATTTGGCCCTCGATGGAACCTTTTCATAAGTTGGCCATTGATAATACAAAGTATAAAGTCATCATAAATATGAGAAAATGGGCAAGTCGCTTAAGAGAGCTCTTAGCCTCCGCTCTCTCCTACGCAAATGAGAATACTAAGCGTACTCACTGCAAAGGGTGATCTTACAGAAACCTAGCAAAATGCCTGCAACAGGGCAAGTGCTCACGAGCTGTAGCTACAATAACGTGATAAACGCTGGTGTGATGAGTTCTATTATCATCTCCCCAGGGAAACCACAGAATGTCTAGGGTTACATAAAAAGCACCTATCACGACTTCTTTTTTTTTCAATCATAAGGCATTTTATGCAGCGTGTATTTTAACTTTGTATTCTACCAGCACTGGTATTTCACTAAAAGCTGGGCAGTGTTTATACCAAGCTCTGTATCAAGACTGTGTTCATTTATGCATGCAGACTTTCACCCCCCTGCAAGCTGGGAGAACAATAGACACTTGAACAGTCTGAAATAAGAAGGATATTAGCTCCATGAATCTTTATTTTAAATTACAGTTCTGTGTTAGAGGTGTCAAAATGGTAGAACAAGTTAAGCGAGATTGTGTTCCCCAGAAGGGCTATTGATGTTGGTTACAAATAAATTGCTAGTGCAGGTGATGACAGCAAAGGCCATGCCATCTTTTATTTAACAAAGCATTTCTCTGAGCAGCTCCTTTTGTATGCTTTTCTTTCTTCTGTTTTGCATCAATCATATTTGACACATTGCCAAATGTCAGGGTAAAAAAAATGTGGTATTCCGTTAATCAGACAGATGTTGGGCCTCACACTGGCTGAGACATCTGGTTGTGTAGCTAAATGGTACCTTCTTTCATCCAGTTATTTTGTGTTGTGTTACTAGGCAGAGCCAAACTGTAAACCCCCGAAATCATTCTTCTCTTAGGAGAGAGATCATATAATAACATCTTGAGTCTGAAGTACCAGGGTGAAGGCCTAGCTTTTTCTGGGCAGAATTAGGTTCAACTGAGATAAAGTGTGTGGAAGCGTTGTATAGATTCTAGAAGCTCATGTTGTTGAAAGAATTTTAGTCCCTTAGCCATACAGTAGCCAAACAATGTGTGCCTTCTGGAAAGTTAAAAAGAAATAAAGATAAATAGTCTTTAGAACCCCAAATTTCCAAATAAGACATACTAACAGTCAAACTTTATTCATATCCAGTGCCATCCATGGGCCATGAGCTCTTCCAAGTGCTTGGCATGGATTTAAACCTAAAAAAAATCCTGTGAAATGGGCATTATTTTTTTTTTCCAATTTATAGACTACATAACTAGGGACTAGAGAGGAGAGTCAACAATTTGCCCAGGATCACCGGGTCAAGATTTGAACTCAGTTAATCTGATTCTGGAATCTGTGTCTTTAACCTACATCATATAATCCTCTCGATACCACCTCTCAGACCAAGTTCTTACTCAGTTTTCAGCACTATCACTTAGGAGGCTTTGCACATGAGATGGGGATAACATTACCTACCTTAAAAGGATCCTTATGAAAATTGAGAGAACGTATATAAAGTGCTGAACATGTGGTTTATGGTAAGTACTAATTAAAAGGTAGCTATTTTTACCAATTAGATTATATAATATTTGTGTCAAATATTTCAATACTAATTTCATTTGAATATTAACTTCTAAAAAACCTCACCTCCTGAGAACCCATCCAAGAGAATTTTTGGGGGGAGAGAGTTCCTAGAAAGTTAAGCACTTTTGGTCAGTTCTTGATCTGGGCTATTACTTGGAATAATTAAAAGCCCTCAAACTACTATTTTCTGCTTCATTTCAATAGAAAAATGTGTTCTGAGCTTGGAAGATTCTTATTTATTTTTTCTTCACTTTCAGGCACAACAAATATTTATCAAGTACTTATTAATGGAAAGGAATGTTCTGGGTTCTCCATCTTTCTTTTCTTCCCCATCCCTTTTTTTCTGTATCTTAAGAATTTTACAACAATTCTGTAAGAGGACATTATTTTTTTTTGCATTCGTAGTTTAGGAATTAAGGTTTCTAAGTAAGTTGTGTTATGTGTCATGCATAAAAATGAGATGCAATATTTTAATCCATTTTAAGACTTAAGGCCTATTGTTTTATACAACAAAACATGAACTATTGCTATTATTAATAAGTATGATGAAAGGTACAGTTTATTCAGTACTTACAATAGACTGCAGATAGTGCTGTATGCTTTGCATACATTTTCTAACTTAATTACTACAAGTCCTTATGATTGATGCTTGGGTATCAGTGGGAACTCTTTCCACTCACCATTTTCTCTTATGATCGGGGGTCTTTAAGTCATTTTCATTACTTTTATTCAGTGGCCTTTGCTTGATTGGTTTGCTTCTCAGAAGCCCTCATTCCTCGTGTTGTGAGGAGCACACGTTTATAACTAGGGAGTGAATCTGCTCATTGGCTTTGCCAGGACAGTGGGCAGAGCTGACACGCGGTGAGGAGACTTTGCAGAGTGTGCTGATGTTGTATTGGCTGGTTTCATAGCAGCGAACACGGCTTTTGTCAACACCCAGCTGGATGCAATCTCCAGATTATGATATTTTCACACCCAAATGAAAGCGACTCATTCTTGTTCTTTTGGTGTCCTCATAAAAGTCACGTGCTTAATCTCAGGAGGAAATTCAGAACATGAACGTTAAACCTGAATGAGATGCAACGTAAATGATAGAGGAAGTTCCTTTCCAAGAAATGACTTGTGATGAGATTTCTTCAAGGAAGTAAACTATATAACAAGGGCATTTTAGAAATTTAAAGTGCACTGGTGTAAACACTGCACATTAAAAATGGTGTTTGTAAGATTAAACATTTAATAAATAGAAAGGATTAGATAATTAGCATTCATATAAATGTTATTTTACCAAAATACTAGGAATGAGTTGCCAAAAATCCAATTAAAAATAAAAAATGATTAATATTTTCAAAAATACTCAGTTCATAAAATTGGAGAAGATACTAGACCACAGCAGTAGAGGATTCCTGCCCATGCTTTCTCCAGCCTTTTGTGTAACAGTGCTTCCTGGTCTACTTGGGGGCACACGTGTGTACACACACACACACACACAGACATGCCAGTGCGTGTGAAATGGACGTCCCTCGCTCCAGAAGTGGTAGCTCTCCTCACAAATGATGTTCTTCGTATTCTTATTTAAATTCAAATGACAGAGGGAAAGAGTCAACTTGGGTTGTTAAAATACTACAGGGAAAGCTCTGAAATGTTTATACCACCTCATTTTACTTTTCTAATCTTGCTAAAGTCATTTATTGGGTTAGAAATGATGAAGCAGCACGAAGTTGGGTTGTGTCTCCCAAGTTTCTTAGTTGTGTTCCAGATTGCAGTAAATGCTGTCCCCTGGGGTATGAGAAAGAAGCCTACTTGGCTTCTGCTTCCCAAGTGCAGATCTTGCCCACGATCTCAATGATTATTTTTGGTTTATAACGATTGAAATGACAGCCTCAGATCAGCAGACATAGTCACATTTTTATGGATGGTTTTTATGAATCCTGACTTAGAAATTTAAATCAGGCTATTTACCACAGGGGAGTGACAAGATTTGGCTTTTAGGTGAAAGGAGAAGACTGATTTAGATTGGCTGGATTGGGTACTGATGTTGAACGTCATCAATAGTTAATTATTAGGACTCAATCTTCTGTGCCATGTTTCTATATAAGATGGCTCATTCTTCCCATTTCTGGACCCTCCCTCTCCCTGCATCTTTCCTTCCCTTCTTCTATTGCATTTCCCAACCCCACCAATTGACTTCCTTTCCACTGTAAGCCACACGACCGTCTGCCTAGTTGTCACCCTACTTTAAGGTGACTCAACGTCCTGCTTTTGGCGGGACAGTCCCGATTTTTAACAATTTGTCCCGCATCCCACAGCATTTTAAAAAGTCCCGATGTTTGGAAAGAATGCACGACAAGCTAGGGAACGGCGGGAGATAGACTCAATTTTTAATCAAGAACCCCCTCCCCCCCCGTCAATGGTGTCCCGCTTTACCCATGTTAGAATCTGGTCACCTTACCCTAGTTGTCACCCTAGTTGTCTTGTAGCACTAGTCAAAATAGACAAGACAAACCCAGAGGGAGGGGAGTATGAAAGCTCAGAATTGTCCCTGGACTTCTCGTGGCTCTGATGTCCTCAACCAGCTAGGGTAAGGTGACCAGATGTCCCGCTTTGGGCAGGACAGTCCCGGTTTTTAACAATGTGTCCCGCGTCCCACGGCGTTTTAAAAAGTCCCGATTTTTGGAAAGAATGCACGACAAGCTAGGGAACGGCAGGAGATAGACCCAATTTTTCATCAAGACCCCCCGCCCCCCTGGTCAATGGTGTCCCGCTTCACCAATGCTAATATCTGGTCACCCTAACTAGGCGCCTTCCGGGCTCACCGCTGGACGCCTGAGAGGGGGCTGATGCATCCTGTCGCTCTCCTACCACCTCAGTAGCACAGGCACCTGAGCGCCAGCCAGGGCTGTGTGGTGTCTTCTCCCTCTGCTGCTTTGTCTCCGTATCCGCGGGCGCTCCCACTCACCTGGGAGGCATTTGTGGGGCCACAGGCACGTCGGCAGGCGGCTGCTGACCTGCAGTCCCTGTTGGTGGCACTCACACCTGTGCATGCTGAGCCGTCACATAAGAGGTCTAGGCCTGTCTCGTGCCGCTTGTCATGCGGGGTGATGTCACTGCGTGTTTCTGCCTGCCCAGGGCTGGTGAGAAAAGGACACGAGTTCATGCATGGACACGAGTTCATGCGTGCACACTGTGCCCCAGGCTGCTAGAGACGGTCTCAGACACACTGGGACAAGGGAGTGCCCCCTCTGTGCCATGCGGTGCACCCAGCGTTTCGTGTTTAGTGCCCAGTTTTATCCTTGCAGCAACCTTGTGTGCCCAGCGTCAGCGCTGAGTGCCCTCTGTTCTGAAAACCTACTGGCTCCGGCAAAGGGAGCTAGCGGGTGACCCTGGCACTCAGTAGTCATCAGCTATTGTGTGGGAGCCATTACCGTCGTGCTGATGGAAAGCTAAGCACTCAGTAAGTACTGTCTCCTTTTTTTCTTGGCTTCCATGTATGTCTATAATATTATTAGTGTACCTATAACTTCTCTGGTGTTTTCTGCCCTTCTGTCCACTTTTCTTAAGTACTCTTTTCTGTTTTGTACATTCAAGACTCAAATGACCCCATCTCATACCCTTCCTGTGTCTTCTACTTTTCCTTTGACTATAGTTAGATGTTTGTACAGTGGCTACCATTTCTCATGTAAACCTGAGTAAAGGGAGCAAAGTCAAAGATGGTCATTTAAATGCGAGTCTTTTCCTTTACACATGATGCAATTTATTTACTGTGTTAAATAACATGAAGTCTCTGTGAGGACAGAGAAAACATAACTCTCAAGTATGGTTATTATTTGTGACATGTTCTGATAATATTTTTTTTCTTACTAGTCCAGAATAGCCTTGCTCCCCCCACCCCCCGTAGTATAGTCTAAGAATGAAGACTGTAAGTTGGTGAGATCAATCGCTTTCATGAACTTATCCTAATCTAAATCCAGCTCGGCCTGATCAAAACCAGTCTTTTTGGCTACCATCTACCATTTCAAGGAAAAGCTTGCCTTAGCACTGAACTTCTCTTGCTGTCTTTCGTTGGAGTGTGTGTGGGGGTACGTTATTGAGGCAGGTGTAGTCCCTCCCTGCGGGAACTATGAGAGCCTACTTGTCAGTGCTTTGTTGTTTGCTCTGTTGTGTTTTGTTCTGATGCCCCAGCTGTGTTGTGCTAAAGCCCCTAACTTCCCTGGAAGGACGCAGTGTCCTAGGTTCCGTGGTTCAGCCCTCAGCAGCCCACCCGGGTATTACATCCTCATTCCTTTGAAACTGTGTGCAGAAGAGTGTTGGGGTTTAAAGTCTATTTCCAATCTCACCTCACTTAACAATGATGGCAGGAGGCAAAACGATATCTCTAGGGAAAGGACCCATGAACGTTCTTTGTTTTGATGTATCTTGCACATAAATCGGTTGCCTGTTGTTGGATTATAGTCTCTGCATACATGGTGATCTTCACCTTTCGCCTCCTCACCTCCCCACTCTGGGTGATGAGTTCAATTTGATAAATGAATGTGCTGGAAGATTCATCAGAGGTGTTGATTGTTCATCGCATGTGGCTGTGATGTTCGTTGTGGCGGATTCTGAAAGGGTTGTGGGCCTGACCTTCTGGGGAAAGCTCAAAATGGTAGAGTGAATGGTCATCCCATTGACTTTTGTGGAACACTGTGGATGGATTATTACGAAGATTTCTATTAATGGATGTGAAGGACTTTCAACACAAAGTCTCACAATCTATACTTCCTGCCATCTTCTCTTCTGTAGAACAAACAAGTGAGTGAAAGCAGTAACTCAGGGTACGGGCCTCTTGCACTTCCAGGATATTTGTGCTTTGTTGAAAAGTTCCTTTAAACATGGGTAAGGAAAATACTGATTTCCACCCTCTTAGCAAAGTCAAGCAACCAGGCACAGACATCAACTGACGCCATTAGAACTGGGTCTGGTTTGGTCAGTCTTAGGGAGACCAGTTGTCCCAGTCCCGACTTCAGCACAGAAAGCTCTGTGTGCTGGGAAAACCCTCACTCCTGGGAAAATGGGAGCGTTAGTCCTCCTAACGTTGATTGTAGTGATTTGTATGTACTATAGAAGCAATGGCGAGAGAGATGCATAGTTCCTTTTCACCTAACGTGGATTTTAAAGGCATGTCCACTGGTCAGCCGGGCTGTGTGAGACTGACGGGTGTGGAGGCAAGCCGAAGGCTCCTAGGGGGGGTGTGCATGGGCTGGGGGCCTGTTAGAGCAGCACTCTTCCTCTGTCTCTTTACAGCAGTTCTAATATCTACTGAACCCACTGTTTCTTGCCTTTGAGTCTTCCTTATTGACTCCTGGGTGGCCCGCCCTTGGACTTTTTCAGCAAGACCACTAAAGAAGACAGTGCAGTCCCTGTAGGCTTCCTGAGGCCTTCCCGCTGAGGCACATGAGTCCCTAAGGCCATTCGATCAGGCTCAATTTTCTCAGCTTGATGTTCCTGAGAATTCCACTTCCTTAACTTGTAAGGCCAAAGAAAAAGAAAGTACTGGCAGTTTATTTCCCTCACAACGAATCTTTCAAAGGATACGAGTGCATTAAAATGGCCATTTTAACCCAGTGGGTCACTGCCCATGTGAATGTCAGCCCTGTAATCTGCAGGTCACGTTTGTAACTTTGCATTCCCTGTGTTGGGATTTCTCTGTTTGCTTTGATTGCTTGCTATGTTTGTGGCATCTTATCTCTTTTGCTCTGTTCTGTGCTCCTTTTCCCTTGTGCCGTTTCCATGGGAACATTACTGCCACTCTAAGAAGGGCTGGAGGTTAGTGACATGGAGCTGTGGGTTTTGAAGTGAGTTTGTGCCTTGGTTTTGAAGCATTTGCTTGGGCCTCAGACATACAGGGAGCTGTGTGATAGTTATTCCGGCATCAACTACACACAGCACATCAGTTATTCTTAAAATGAGCAAAGGCCCCTGGGAGGTGAACCCTAGTACTTTCATCTTCTGCAAGCCAAGCCTTGGCATTTTCTTTAAATTAAACAAAAATAATGGGAAGAGTTGTCCCTGAACACTCAAACTGGGCTGAAAACAAATAGTTGAAGGCTGTTAGAAAAAACTATACTGAAAGAAGTGACGGTACCTTTTGGGCATTTTGGTGTCAGATAGATGATGTTTATTCTGGTGTTTGTTTATTTTGCTAAGATTATTGTAATGAACACCTTCCCCCAAACCTCCCGTCATTCGCCTTTCTGAGCTGGCCTGACCGCCTTCTCCTGCTGAGGTCTGTGGGGAGGCCAACCGTACAGTCCTCTCTTCCTTATCCTCACACCCTTAAGGAGGAAAAGTTATGGTGTTATTTTTCTTAAATAGGGCAAAAGGGAAAAAATCATTTTGATGCAGAAGCTAATAGGAAATGGGAAGAGGCTACAGGTACAATTCCCACAATACTTTAATGTATATTTAATATAGCACCTTGATGTGTACCACCTCCAGTTAAATTACTACATATATTTAGAGCATAATTCTTTTCATAATCATATTAACCCCGATGGAAGAATGTTTGTATTATTTTCCATAATTGAAAATGCCTATTTTTATTTATGGAGTGTTTTGGTTTTAGGTGGTAAAGTCCCAACTCTTATGATATATATTTGTTTTTTTTAATTGTAATTGCTTTATTGAAAAATTAAGTATTTTTCCATTTCTTGCTTTGTGCAGTCACCTTCAGAGTAAGGGTAAGGGTATTTTTGCCAATTTTGAAGTAACTGGCTTGTAACAGTGATTCCCTACAGAGCTATTTTGAGTGTAATTTACCCTCTGGGTAGAGATTGTGGGAAAATAAATGCAATGCATTTAAAGCAGTCATTTCCTCTACTAATTAGCATCATGGTACATTGTGTGGTCTGCTGCCTGTTGAGGTCTAGCTGTCTACATATAATGTAAGTTTTCCTACACGATTGGTTACGTGTATAATACGTGGATTGGAGCAATGGAGATTCTTTGATCAGAATAAACATCTCGAACATTCATAGAGAATTACATTTATTTTGTTTGTCACTGATGATTGTTCCAGTATTTATTTCTTCATTCGTTACATATTTATTAAGCATCTACTATGTTCCCATGTTACAGAGGTGAAAGTATAACCTGGCCCCTCAGACTTTTCTGAAGGTTATGCTAAAAAGTGGATGACAGATAGGTAGCTCACATACTTTAAGAAACAGGTGACCAAACTACAGACAAAAAATGTTTCATGGAGTTTTAATTTCTTTTTTATAATGTCACATTTTAGATAAGAATCTGCACTACATGTGACAATTATTTTCCTAGATAAACAAAGGAGCTGTAGAATTAAATGGATGGGAGAACCATTCATTAGGCTGTACTCTTACCAAGTGATGTGAACTTGGCAAATTTATCTAATGTCTTTGAATCTTTGAAAAAAATGGGTGCAAGACCTATATTAGGAAGCAGTTTTGAAGATTAAGATAATTTGTAGAAAATACAAGACAGAGGTGTTGCTGAATAAATGTTAGTGATTATTTCAGGTATTTAGGGTAGGGCTGGATGTAGGAATGATTTCCATGCAAACTCTAGTCCTTCGAGTATGAGGGACAGAGGAGTCACCTGCGTGTGTGTGATTAAGGTTGATAGCTATGATGGAGCTCAGAAGAGTGCATGATTTTTCTCTGGAGGCTAATTTGATTACAGGAATATTGCTCTGAAGAGGTTGTAGGCTAAATGAAATCATCAGTGGACAGACAGTGTTACCAAGGCTCTGGCAAAGGAGCCATGTACTCTCTTTTCACCTCTAAAAAATAGCATAATGCACACGTATTTCATCCACCGGGAGAGCTGGTGCTGGCTTACTGGGACATAAGTGAGCCATCCTCCACCCATGTTTCTTTTCTCCCAGCTTTTCTTTTCCAGGCCCCCAGGACTTGTAAGAATCAGTTGACTGCGTCACTTGCTATAATGAATGCTTTCTCCTTCCTCTGCCCCCTACCATAAAGCTGATGAAAAGGAAGCCTGCCCAGGACCCTTCCAAACAAGCTGAAATGGGTGACAAAGGAATGACACTCAACGTGAGCTGTTTGACACAACACAAAGTCAGGCATCGGTTGATGACTTTGAGAAGAACAGTGACCAAATACAAGGAAAGAGTATGTTTCCATTTGGATTGTAGCTATTGAGTTTCTGAGGATCCAAGAGGATGGAATAACAGGGCTGAAGGCAGCACACAGTATGACTGAAATCGAAGGCTTTCATTCTTGTCCTCAATTATTTTTTTTAAACATTCAGTGATTTTACAATGGCTAACACCCTCTAGTTAAAGCATGTACATTGTGTACTATTAATTCTACTTTAAAAATAATTCAATGAAAAAAAAATCTATTGCTTAGGCTCTATCTTTCTGTTTGGGGTTACAAATCTCTCCAGTGTAGCCTGTTGGAAACAAAACAGGTTGATCTCCATGAACTAATCAACTTGCCACTTCTTTTTGACCACCAGTCGTACTGATGACTTATAAAGACACTGTTCAAATGTTGGGGGACAATTCAAATATCTAACCTAAATACTGAAATCTGGAGGAAAAAAACAACAAAATCAATTAGACATAGGCCGTGTGAACACAGTGTGCTAAATAACCTGCTCCTAAACAGAAAATGGAACCTACATTCCATAGTGAATACTCCTTACAGATGGTGAGAGAAGCCTGAGATTACATCTGCATAATTGTGAAAGAAAGGAAAAGTTACGTGAGACAGTCGCTAAGAAATTCGGCCTTGGCACCGTACACAAAGATAGCAACAGTATCGACTTCAGTCCCCTTGTTGCTCAAAACCTGGGCTTTATGCAAAGTGACTTAACACAGGTGTACCAGCCATGTTACCTGTATCAAACTACTAGGTTCAAAGGCGTCTGCCTGCATTTCAGAAAGACGCAGAATGACATTTCCACTTAAAGAGTCTTCGCAGAACAGACTTTGTATTTAGGCACTAGATAAAAACTCAGGGTATTTTCAGATGTGTATGAGAGAGAGATATAGTGAGGGACCGTTTAGAATATTCTTTTTTAGCATTTCCTAGAGCAATCTGACTCATTTAGATGGAAATATCTGTCAGAAGCTATGTCCCAGTTCCGTAGTTCCCAACATTAAAATGTCACTCCACAGTCTCCCTCGTTTTCCCCTTCCGGCTGGATAGCTATAATTAATACTCTTATGCTCCCTTGTGGGGGCAGAAGACCCACTGAAGTGACAGCCATGCACTCAGCAGCAGCTCAAAACAGCTCAAGATCTGTTCATGCGCCACTGTCTTAAGTGGGACCTACATTTCCTCCTCCTACTTTCTTGTAAAAAATCCCAGTAGGGGAGAAAACTCTGAAGACAAATTATCCCTTTAAAATCATCACTTGATCTTATTTCAGTGGAATACTTGCTCCAGCACCGATCCAAGCAGATAGGAAAAATGATATTCTGATTCCAGCTCCTGCATGGAATACCTTAGCGCTTTCCGATTGCTTTAGGGAGCCCACAACAGTAAAATTCAGTTAACTCTAATGCCATTTTGAACTCTTCCATGCCCACATTCTGATAAGAAATGTAGCCCGGCCCGGGCTTTTCTCTGTCGATGACGGGCCTCTCGGAGGCTACGGGGACATGTTGATACAATGAGCCGGCATCTATCATTTTGACACCTACTCTTTAGCAGATGAAGAGAGTAATGGGTGCTTGGGGCGCAGCCCTGCAGAACAATGTCAGCAATCAGCACACATGGACCCAGTCGTGAGCGACTCCGCATTTGTGCCCTGACTGTGCAGCTACGGCTATCATTCTTGCTTCCTCCGCTCATTTCTTTTCATTTTCCTTCAATAGGCTGTCATTTGTTGCTTCAGTTCACTTCATTTTTCTCCATTTCTTGTTCTTTTTTTGCCATAATTCTGCATTAAATTGTGACATGCCCTAAAACATCCTCCTTTCTGTCCTTGATTGCTTTTAATAGTTCGAATGGCCCCAATGGATATTGGGTGGTAACTGATTAGTCTCTGAGAGGGGACAGAAGTAGGAACCGTATGTTAACCCATCATGGGGGTGATAGATAAAATGCCATTACTTATGGACATTTCTAAAAGTTTAGGCATTCTTAATCTGGTTGCAGGTATAGGGTGTTTCCCTGTGTGCCTAGAAATTAGTTAATACATTCATAACTTAGGCAAATAATCTCCTGCTTTGCTCTTTATAAGGAAAGATTCTATAATGCAAAGGTACAGGATATGAAATCAATAAAAAATTGTGAAATAAAACGCAATATTTATATTAAATTAGAGGGAAAATACATAATATGCTTCTATTTACAATAACTCAATTAGGTAACATTGAAATATTTAGAGAAAATAAGTGCAAAGAGAGTTCTCAAAAAAAGTATATCCCTTTATTTACATTTATATAACAAGTTGAACATTTCATTAGAATCGGGGTATTTTACATTTATTCCTTCTTCCAAGACTACGGAGTTCTGCAGGTACTAAAAGAGCTCCTGAAAACGCAATCTGCTTGTGTGAATTAGCAGAGACCCTGTTCACAGTTGAATATGTATGTTCCTACCTGCCATTCAAAAATCCCAAACTCCAGGGTTTTTATGATTGTTGGGAAGAGAGTGCATTTTTTACTGAGCTTCAGTATTAGACATTTTATTTAAAGTCCCAAACAGGCTATATTCTGTCAGATCCTCTTTTGGTTTCTCCGTCTAAATCATCAGCTACTCGTAAACTGTTACCCCGCAAGAGGAAAAATGCGACTATCTCGTGTTCCCTGGTGGCGTTCTGTCTGTGGGCTCCTTCCAGTGCCGGTGGCTGAATAGGGGAGCAGGGATGATGCGCTCTGTGGAGCAGGAGCATTGATTTCTTGGTGCTTTCTTTGGTGACTTGGTTTTGGCAGTCACACCCCTGCAGAGCGAGGACAGTGCAGCATTTCTACCCGGACCAGCCCATGCGATAGTGCGCAGAGCCAAGGCCCGGCCTTGCAAAGATGCTGACGTTTCAGTTTTTATTCCTTACCCCGAACATACTTATCTGCTGAGTCACTCATGAAAACAAGTTTTGCTTGTCTTCTTTGTATTTGCTATCTTGCCATAGGAGAATTTTATTTACTAAAACATCTTGAACAGATACTGTTTCAGCACAAATAACAGTGATAACTTGAACTAAGATTGTGGGTTTTTTAAGGTGACTCTGAATTTTTATACATCTTTGATGTTAAAATTCATAAGATCTTTTCGTGAAAGAGGTTAAGAACTGCTTACTTTCTGATTATATAGATTAAACTGAGTTTAGTTCAACACATATGTTTTAAACATCAATTATGGGACAGGCACTGCACTGGGGTCTTATAACACTGATTCAGGGTAAATCAGACAAGGTCTCTTCTCCTCACGCTAAGTGTGAAGAGACACAGAGCACTTGGGTTAACACCATTTGGGATTAGTCCTTGGATTCTGGGGCTGAGAATGAGAACATGGTAAGTTACGTGTACACGTAGTTCTGATTTAGAGCCCTCTCCTCTTTGTCTTCTTTCCCTCCCAGATCACTAATTTTGGGCATCTCTTCTCATTTACATGATCTTTCTGCTCATTCATTGTTTATTACAAATTATAATTTCACCAAGAAACTCAAAGAACTTTAGTTTTTAACATCATTTTTCTCAGTTCAGAGAGAAAAGTGCACGTGCATGGTACAAGGAAACATCAGGAGTGAACGCCTGCATCTGTGTGTACTCTCCAGCAGAGATTTGATGAGAGCCGCTTGTGTCACTTGCCGTTTTCAGGGGATGCTGAGATAGCTCCGAGGGTAGGCACTGGCCTCCCCACCATGGGGCCTGGGGTTTGATTCATGGCCCTGGCCCGTGCAAACCTCATGCTGAACTGTCTCAACTAGTAGCTGGTGGGATGGCTTAGCAGCAGAGGTTCTCGCCTCCTACGCAGGAGGCCCCTGGTTTGGTCCCCACCCTGTGTGGCTCCACATCCACCTGTGGAATAAAACTGTGTCCCAACTAATGATGTGCAACTATGGAGACTGCTCAGGGCTCTCCCCCTTCTCTCTGTCTCTCAAACAATAAAATAAATCTTTAAAAATGTTTTTTAACTAGCAACATTAGACCCTTTAAAAAACAGTTTTCAGTAATTGAATCTATGATCAGTTTTGTAAATCTAAGTTCCAGTTAATCAAAATTAAATAACTTATCACCTCCGTTTCTCAGTCTCCACGGCCACAATTTATGTGCTCATAGCTCTATGTGGCTGTGCGATGAGACGTGAATTGGATAGTTAGGGGGCTAGAAGGCATGGAGCACGTTCATGACCCTCACATTTTAAGTTCTAATTTCTTAAAATGTTGTGTATTTGCCTATTTACACATGGACAGGGAGGAAGCATGATAGAAAGCAGGCTTCGGACCCAGATGAAGAACTGAAATTCCCCAAGTCTTGGTTCAGTGCCCTATTCTGCGGTATCACATCGGGGAAAGGACAACGGGGTGCGTGGGAAGGGCGAGTGCCAACGTCGGTTATGCACTTCATTTGTGTCGGGCACCACGCCAAGAACTTCCCTTGTATTGCTTTTATTTATCTCTTATAAATAAGCTAGCATGCAGTCTACATTCCTCATTTTATAGATGAGGAAACTGGTAAGCGGATAAGTGTTACAACCTAACCAAGATGATTGAATTGGTGAGTGGTGGGCCGTAGATCGCAGAAGCTTGGACTGATGCTGGATTTAGTGCTTTAAACCCCACTATGTGAAGGGAATCCAAGAAGGGGACTTACATGTTTCTGCTTGTGATGTCTGCAAACCACTGTTCTTTTTCTTCTCCTCCTCCTCCTTCTTCTTTTATTATTAAGATTTATTTTACCATTTGAAAGGTGAGAGAGAGTGAGAGAAGGGGGAGGACCCCGAGCAGTCTCCATAGTTGTACATCATTAGTTGTGCCATAGTTCTTGCCACACAGATGGACGTGGGGCCGCGTGAGGCAGAACAAAACTGGGGGCCTCCCGCGTGGGAGGTGAGACCCTTCGCTGCCGTCCTGGTGGTTATCGGTGTGCCACAGCTCAGCACATGGGGTTTTCAAGGGCCAGGGTTGGAATCAACTCCCGGACCTCACGGTTGCAAGAGAAATGTTCAACCTGTTGAGCACTCTTCATCCCCAGCAAACCTGTGGTTTTGAGCAGTGGCTTGTGTTGGCGTTGAAGGTCCGGATATGTCTGTGGATATACCACAGTCAGGGATCCTTAAAATTCCCATCATTGTGTGAAACAGTATAATCTGAACTTCTGCAGGGCTTTGCAAGATACAGACCTTGGCAAAAAGGGACATGTTAGGAGGAGGGTTCCTATGGGGACAGAATAAAAGGCATATTCTATTTTTAAATATCCCAGTTCATGAATTTAATGATAGCATACTAGGGGTGGTTATAAGAAATTAAGAGGATTGAGACAGACTATTTTATAGGTCCATTGCTTCTGAGTCCTTGAAATGAATTTAAATTAATTTCACAATCATTTATTACGTACCTCTTTACCAGAGTTGGAGGTAGGCATTGAGGCTATAAATGCATATGAGTAATATTTAAATAAGCACAGTATATTCAAGGGGAAACTTGTATTCCTAATTTTTGCCTTAAGAGACTTTAGTCTCTTTCTATAAGTACTGGGATTTGGACAAAACACATTGCTCTGAGCTTGGTGGTTCTTGGCTTATCCTCAGTCAATACCCTGCATAGCTTCATTGCAATTCATTCTTTTATTTATTTATTAAAGGTTTACTGTATATATATATTTTTTTTTTTTTGAGAGAAGGTCAGAGGGAGAGACCCACACGCAGAGAGAAGGGGGAGGGCCCAGAGCAGTCTCCATAGTTTATATCATTAGTTGTGACATAGTTTCATTCCACACAGGTGGATGTGAGGCCACACAGGGTAGGAACTGAATTGGAGCCTTCCACACAGGAGGTGAGAAGCTTTGCTGCCATCCCAGTGGTTACCAGTTGTGCCACAGTTCAGCACATGGGTTTGTAGGGCCGGGGCCCAGATTCCATCCCGGTACCTCACTGTTGCAAGGCAGGTGTTCAGCCTGTTGAGCTAACCTGGCATCCTTGCCATTCCTAATTGATCAATGAGGGATGAGTTAGTTTGTGGATGCTCCACCTGGGCTGTCCTCTGAACTGTGCTTTTGACCATTCCGTGTATATTTTCATCTCTGTCAGGAGATGACAGGAAAATAAAAGTGGTAACGTAATCTTGTAATTTCCTTCCTAGTCGTCAGTCCCCATGAGAGTTTATTTGGGTTGGTGATAGATAACCTTGATGTAAAACAAAATGGCATTATGTGAACCTGCCAACCATTCACTTCATTTGATTCCATCTCCCATTAGTGAGTTTGCTCAGATTAAATTTTTGTAGATTCCATTTCTAGGATGAAAAATAGTTACATCAAAAAGCCACCTAGAGCAGCCAGAGTTTCTGCCAGGAAAATTTTTTGTACAGTTATTCTCAGACCAAATTATAAGAAAATATTTTTGCAGCACTGGATAATACGGCTATGGAGCTAGAATAACAGATGTTAAAGAGGTCGAAAAACAAAAAGATGTGTAAGCAAAGGGAAGAAGAATTGTTTTGGAAATGGCATTTCAAAAGATCCGTAGTGATGACGGGCTAGTGCGATGCTGCGGGAAGTCTCAGAAATAGGTAGAGGGCCTTCACAAAGCGTGCTACTAGAGAGCCCACCTAGAGGGAAGAACAGACCAATCTATAGAGGTTGGTTTATAGGGAAAAATAGTAGGGACTCCAGAAGCTGAGCATTTGATAGATCCTTCATCCTGTTATATTTTGGCTTCTATGTCAAGGAATATGGCAGTTATTCATTGCACAGTTTCTTAGGAAAAATGATTGGTAGTGACTTCAGTATTAAGAAGAACTTGGCAATGTCTGTAAAATGCCCATGGTGTAGATCAAATCTTTTATTATGACCGCTATCTGGAATTATGTACTTGAAAAAGAAGACACTCTTGAAACACATTCATCAAAGTCAAACGTTTCATGTCCCAGTGGGTGGAATGAGACTGAGACACAGAAGTTGTACCAGAGAAGGTGAGTGAAAATGTTGTAACAACACATAAGTGGAGTGAGAACAGGATTCTTCTTGCAGGTCATCAAGGAAAGCTTGTGGAGGAAGAGATTCCTCAGCTGAAGATATGGAAGGGCCATTTCTGGCTTGGCCCCTGAATGAATGACTCACTATTTGCCTTTATTAGCTCAGTTAACTTCAGGGCTGTCCAACCTTTGGGCTTCCGTGGACCACATTGGTAGAAGAATTGTCTTGGGCCACTCATAACATACACTAACACTAATAATAGCTGATGAGCTTAAAAATGGTCTGTGCCTAATGTTCATAATGTTTTAAGAACGTTTACATGTTTGTGTTGGGCTACATTCAACGCCATCCTGAGCTGCTTTTGGCCCACAGACTGCAGGTTGGACAAGCTTGACTTAAGGTGTGCCTTTAGGTTTTTCACTTCCATGATCAAGATAATAAGATACATTATAGCCTGAAGACTCCCAAGATTGGATTAAAAGACTTTTATATAGAACAGTAGAACTTGAAAATGTCATCACCTTCTACCTCTATTCTGAATTGACACAAGTTTCAAAGCTTTAATTGTACAAGTATTTTCATAATATCCCACTTAAATTATGTAGTGGTTTGGCTCATTTATTTTGTCTCTTTCTATTTATTTATTTGATGATCATAGTACTATAGCGTTTGAACCCATGTGCCTTTAATAAAAGCTCATCATAAATTCTTAGACAGATATCACCCCACAATTTTCTCTTTTCCAATTATTTATGATCCTTCTCACTTTAATGTTTGCTGGATAGGTCTCTTTGTTCAGTTTAATTTCTCCAGGCTTTTGAAAAATGGGGAAGCTTGAGCCAGACCTAAGCACTTCAGCAAGAACATGACTAAGCTTGAAGACAGAGAGCAGAGCTGATAATGCGTGCCAGCGACTGTCAGTGAGGAAATAAAACTCCTGCCTCGCTGACTCACTATCAGCGAATGGCTCTCTCTGCCCATCCTCGCCCCCATTTAGGTTTTAGTACTTTTTCCGCCCATTGAGCTTATGTGTTGGTTTACATCCAGAAAGTCTCTTGGTGCCATTGACCTTCACACAGTGGTTCATTTACATAACTCGTTATTTATTGGACAGACAAGACAAGTCTGTAATAAGAAAACTATCTTTGCTGACCTCCCTTAAACTTGTCCTCACCTCTATTCCCACTATTTTTTGAGGAAGAATAGCTCCAACTTTTGAATTTACTGTGGGCCAGACACTGTTCAAATCTTTGTACATGTTATAATATTTCATCCATATTAGAATGAGGTGACTATTACAATCTCTGTTTTACAGAAGAAGAAACCAAGGCATAGGTAAAATAACTTGTCCAGAAGGATTTGCTGAGATGTGTGATCCCAAAATCCATAGTTTTCATGACCCTGGCTAACTGCCAGTTTGGGGGCTATCTCTTAGCTTCTATCAGAACCTCAAGTGAATCCTTTCCTCGCAGACATTTTTCCTTTTTCCAATCAAAAATATTTTCCCAGAAAATGACTTAAGTTTATAGTTAAGTCTAAGTTACTTATAATAGAAACAGCCATTAAGAACCTAATATGTTCTGAGCCCTAGGTCAGATACTTTTCAGGCATAAGGGTGTTTAATCCTTTAAAAAAAAAAAAAAAGTACATGGGGAAGCTGGGATGGCTCAGTGGGTTAAGTGCTCACTTTGCAGCCCTGGAGACCGAGGATCGAATCCAGGCCCCGGCCCGTGTGGACCCATATGCTGAGCTGGGGAGTGCCCCCAGTTCAGTTCTCACTGGGGTGAGACCCCGGCCCAGGTCCTGCCCTGTGCAGCCCCACCCACCTGTGGAGTGAAACTATGTGGAAAAACCAATGATGTGCAACTATGGAGACTGTTCTAGGCCCTCCCTCTTCTCTCTGTCTCTGACTCTGTATCTCTCTCTCTCTTTCAAAAACAATAAAAATAAATCTTTAAAAAAAAAGTACACCTGCAAACAAGGTATTATATAGACCAAAACCCCAAGATACTGAGAACTTAAATAACTTCCCTGAAGTCATACAGAGAGATGGAAATTGTTTCAGCTAATGAGGCTTAGTGTTATTTCTGTTACATAGTGTGAGGAAAATATCAACATAAAATAAATACTTTTCTAGCTGTTCCAGATTATCATCAAACGGTAGGGACAGAATATTGTCTATCATGTGCGCTTAACTCTCTGCTCTGAAAACACACGGCTGGTGGCTACATCATTCATCCACTCACAGAGCTATCCTTGTTCATGTATTCTCTCAATCTTTAGTCAGATGTGTGTAAGGAATAATTACTTAAACACAATGTGCCATTTAAAAATATAGAAGAAAAGCTTATATAAAGCAAGGGTGATAGATCATAGGATTCACCCTCTGGCTTTCTGGCTGATAGGAGGCTATTTATTTTTAGATGGTTCTCTAGGAATGGATATTTGTATAAAAATATGTTTTTAATATAGAAGTAGTCCTATTAACATGCTTGGTTATCACTAATCGAAATAAACATCAATTCAATTTTATATCTGATCTGTTCAACCCAAATAAGTGTCATGTTGTTTTTTTTTCAGGGATGGTGAAAGAATGGATTCTAGCTCATTACTAGGTTTCAGCTGTATCTCATATAGAGGGAACACACTTATGTGGTTTTATCAGGTTGATATATAATAGATTAAAGTATTAAAATAGACTTCCTCACTTCACAGGCACTGTGAGTTCTCTGTAGATGACAAAAGATCTATCAGTGATTATCATGGATGATTGGATACCAGTGAAAATATTCATTTTATGGAGAAAAGAGTGTTTTGCTCTCACAGTAATTATATTGCCTGTTCATTTTGGGTAAACATATACATATATATATACCCCAGTCATATGTTTATCATAGATATGTGTTTGATTCCATTTAAAATGGACAAAACATAACATTAATTGAACTTTAAAATGTTAAGTGAAACTCTTAATAAAATAAGTAAAAGCAAGCTAAAATGATTGAACTTTTAGAACCAGTCTACTAAATGTCTTTAATATATTAATATAGAAGACCATTTTAGCAGTGTTTACATATTTATATTTACATCCACACATGTACGTACATTTAATTAAACCTACATACACATATGAGAGAGAACCAGCTCATCATAATCGTAAAGGCAAAAAAAAAAAAGAAAGAAAGAAAAGAAAAGAATGATTTGAGACTAAAACACAGAATATTGAAGTGGGAGTTTTTATGTTTTGAGAACAGATCCTGAAAGCCCTGGAAAGGATTCTTAGAGATTGATTAGAATTATAAATTTTGGAATGTAATGTCTCTAACAATTTCTCCCTCAATAGCTCGCTTGCTTGCTTGTTTGCTTGCTTGCTTTTCTTTTCCTTTCCTTTCTTTTTCTTTTTTCTTTTTTCTGGCTATAATATATTTCTTTGTCATTCTTCTTTTCTCTCTGATAGAATAAAAATAATTTCCAAGGTCAGATTCTATCTTGTAAGAGCTTTTCCCCAAGGAGGTGTGTGCATGTTCTTAATTTATTGTATCTCATAATAATCTCTCATAGGAAAATTGGAGGCAAATTAAAACAACACAGAGATGGTGCTTAATAAATATGCATTATATTTAGAGCACTTTCTACCCCTGGCTGTCTGTAAAAGGAGCAAGTATACTTGTCTCCTTGTTGTCCATCTTATTGATTGTATGGTGTTATATTGTTAGTTCTATGCTATCTTCTATGCTTTTTGTTACTCAAGCTGCACTTGGGTGTGTGAATGATTTTAATATTAACTTCTATGAAATAATAATACCCTGGAATCTTCATTTTCTTCTTCTATCCCCTAAAGAAACTCCACATATCATTCCTTTTAAACAAAACATAGACTGCCTATTACCATTTATTGCTTTTTATCATGCATGTCACTGCTTCTTATTAACAGAAAAAATTGGGCATTAATTATGACCTAATTCTGGAAAAAAATGACCTTTTCATAGCCTCCATTAAGATGCTGCCCCTGAGAAATATAAAAAGAGACCTTGAGTTTTTCCCCAGTTTGAATGAATAAACTGACTTCTTTTCCTAATTCTCTGAATCTGATACATCTCATCAGCACCTCAAATCACTCTCCACAAATTCTAGACCATCTACTGATGAATGAGATGCTCTTGTTGAATTCTGACTTGGCATGTTCATTGTCATACAGAGAAATACCTACACTTTCCTAAATGTAGTTGCTTTACCTTGTTAGCAAGACACAAATACTTATAGTTCAAGCAATATCAGTGAAGTGTATATTATTTCCTTTATTACACAAAATGTTCATGGAAAACAGTCTATTAGTTTCATGCCCTAGAAAGAAAGAAAGAAAACTGAATGAAAAGCAAATCCCAGAGTATTTGACCCAGGTGGTTATAGCTACTGAACAATATGTAATTATAAAAAATGTGGCAAAATAATAAAAAGAAACTGAGTATTTGTTAAAGAAGTGAAAACATGGCAATCAAAGATGCTGGAAAGCAATTTAGCTTTCTACATTACTTCTCCATCACTTGATTATTTTACCATTTCATTTCTGTTTACATACCCAGTTGACTCTTTTGCATCTGGATTTTGCACAGCTTTTTCAATAATGTATGGTTCATTGGCTATAATTACAGGATTGTTAAAGTTCACATTTCACTATTCATCTTGTGATCTCTCATAATGGGAGGTTGGAATAAATGCACATAATTACATGGTTGGTCCTAAATTATTTTTATATTGCTCTTGCTAGGATATGCTCGAAATGCGGCATTTATTTGCTAAGAGTTATTTTTTGGTGGTAGTGGGTTCCAGTAACATAAACGTGATAAATACGTAAGTGGACTGGTTCCATGAGCTTACTGTCTTGAGATTTTTCAAGCTAACTGCTGTCTCTGAGCCGTGGGCAGGAGGTACTTGGACTCTATATTAGGAAACGTGTCGGGTACTGTCAGAACTCTGATAACAGGAGAATCTCCCTCGTGTATTGATCATCTGATCTAGCATTTAATGCCTATCCATAGCAGACTAACTCAGCAACCTACAGGTCTGTGGACCCACTGACTACAAGAGACATTTCGATAAGTTTGATGGCAATATAAAGCAATCCCATGCCCTGTGAGAGAAAGGGAAATTCTCTTATTTGAATTGTTAGAAATTGTTTCAGAACACCACAGTTGTAGTACTCAAAGCATTTTATAAGAATATTAGCAACACCCAAAAGATTGAAACTATTCATTTCTAAACTATTTATTGAGTGCGTGTTACATGCTAGGCATTGGGCTACGCACCCAAAGCAGCATTATCAGCCATGCACATAGACCTTGCAGGTTAAAGGCGGGTCTGAACTCATTTTACCTGTCAGGTCTGGAGAGTTAGCACATTTTGCTGCACTCACTCAGCTGAGAGAAAAGGGGGTTGAAACCTCCTCTGGAGTTGCGTCCCCCTTCAGTGTTCTCACCCCTAACCAGTGCGTTCAAAGTGATTTTCCCTCCGCACCACAGAACTCCCCCCTGCTCCCTTTTTTTATAAAAACCGGTTTGGGGGAGATGGCATGTAGAAGAACCACGGTTTTGACTCTTCACCCTGCCATGGAACAGACGAGGGAAGAGAGCATGCGAGGCCTTCGGCACCTGCCTGGGGCTGCCCTCCTTATGTCTCACTCCTGGCCTCGCTTTGATGCTTGAGAGCCAAGAGTGAAAACAAGATGTTCGGAAGAGGCGTGCTCTCTGGAGGGGTAAGTGCCCGGTTCCAGCATGGGACAGGCCAGTGGCCACACCTTGGTGACCAAGGCCTGGCTGGCTCCCGGCTCAGCTTCGTTGTTACGGCGGCTGCTGCTCTCAGATGACAATCTTGCCCTGGAGAGAAATACTGCTGGAATGTGAAGATGAGATTCGTTTTGTCACGGCCCCGTTTTAGCACCACATTTAAATGCCTGAGCAATCTGCTTTCCTGTCTTCCCCAGGCATGAAGTTTAGCTTAATAAATGGTTGGAATGCCATTATTTCGCATCACTATGCAAACACAGAAAGGAATTTTAGAAGCTCAGACATGTTGGTTGAGATATGAAATGTGATCTGATGACATAAGGACATTCTTAGAAGTGTTTCTAATGTTCACTCAAGTCATTGCTTCTATTAATATGAAGGAAAGGTCTATTAATATACGGTATTCAAAGTGAAGTGCAGTTGAAAGAATCTTAACGATACGTATAAAACATATATAAATCTGACTCTTAAAGTAATTCCTCTAAAAATTAATTTTCACTTCTTTGACTCTGCCTCCCCAGCCAATATCATGTAAATATGAAACAAGGAATGGTACAATAGAGTTCATTCAGACGGAAATGTGGAATCTATTCCTCCCTTCAAATTGTCGCCATCCAATCAATTAGCTGTTAACCTGACTGCGTCCCTGATTCTCTAATAATCATGCTAAATGAAGTAAGTCAGACAGAAAAGTGGAGATCCATACGATTTCACTCATATGTGGGATATGAAACTGAAAGCCACCAAAGGAACGAGACAAACAAACAAAACCTCATAGACACAGATAACCGTTTAGTGGTTACCAGAGGGTCGGGACAGGGGAGGGGCAGCGAAGGGCAAAGGAGATTAAATGTATAGGGAAAGCGAGATTTGACTTTGGATGGTGCACACACAATGCCATATACAGACGATGCAACATAGAAATGTACAGTGGAAACCTATATCATTTTAGTAACTAATGTCACCCCAATACGTTTAATTTAAAAAAAAAGAAAAAGAAAAGCATCCCAGGAGAGAAAGAAATGGGAAACAAGATCCCAGCATATGACATGGATTCCGCTATCTCTGAAGAGAAACTTCTGAGCTATGTGATGTCACTGCTAAGGTTGTACGTTTAGAACATTGGCAAAAGGGTGGGCTCCTTGTTCATTTCATTTTTAATACTATTGAGCTTAAAATTTTAGAACCTATTTTTAAGAATCCAGTTAGGGCCCATGCGTTAGATAAATTACTTTTTTTTTTTAGGACTGAGAACTCTCAAAGGTGTGGTATGTTTCATCTGAGCTATTTATAAGAACATCATGAATATGGATGATTGATCTGAAGTGTTTCATTCCAAGTGTTCTGTTGCCCACCCAAATTTATAGCCAAGAAGCAAGGATGTGGAAGCCATGCGATCCTATTAATCTAGGATATTGCTCTTGTAGATCAGAGCTACTCAGACTCCACCTTTTAGTGGTAGTTACTTTAAAGCTCTATGCTGAGCTATCAAGTTTCCTTTTATGATATAAAAATGCTAAGAGGAAGATACTTGAATGTTCCATCAGCTGACTGACAAATGTTTATTAGGCACTTACTCTATGCCCAACACAATGATAAACATTGTCAGAAATGGTGTAGCAGCTTAACACAGTGTCTCTGGCTTCCAGAAACATGCTGTTTATTTGAGGAGAGATAAGAACACAGGCGGAAAAATTAATCTTCATGTAATACCTTAAGATTCCCAGCTTAATCCTCCGATATTGGAGTGTCCCCTCTGCAAGTTTTTGCATTCAGCTTAGCTTTTCATTGTGCAAGCAATTGCGTGAGGAAGAAGTTCGGGACAAATGCTCTCCTGGAAATGGTTGGAACCCCTGAACCTCCTGAAATGCCAATGTACACACTGTGATGATTGTGTCCTTCCAGTGCAGGGGGACTGGTGTGGCATGAACTGTAGAGTAGCTTTGTTTCTGAGACATTTGCTGTTCAGAATTACGTACCAAGAGAAATATGTCTCAGTGGTACAAGTGACAATTGTCGCTCTGAGTGTCCTATTGACATTCAATAAGTGCCTAGTAAATTAATGAGCAAATAAGAGAACAGATTCTATGAAGCCAAGATGAGGTACAAGGAAGTGGGACTTAGAACAGGTCTGGTTTCAGATATCATTTATAAAGTTTGAAATATGTCATTGGTACAATGAGAGTTACACTCTCAAAAGTTGTCCCTGATTGAGTGAGTGGTAGGGGAAAGTTGTCTGGGGGTAGTTTTATATACAAAGTGGCCCAAAAGTAGGTATACAGTTGAATCAATGAAATTTGTCACAACAGATTGGAATTTGTGTCGTGCTGTGTGTCATGGTGTATTGGACAAGTTTCAGGAATGTTGCAATGTTGATAGAAGACATTTCTAGCACTTACAAGAGTACACGTAAATGTAATAATGAGTGCCATAAACTATACTGCGTACCTACTTGTGGGCCACTCTGTATAGAGCCCAGTGTCAATCCAAACAGATTAAACACTTGGCATGGGTTCAGGCTAATGACCTCTTTCTTTATGCAATTCTATTTTCCTCATTCTCAAGCCAAACCAGATACTCTCTCATGTGTCTGCTGTGGGCATCCTTATCAGTTTCTTGCATTTCAAGTGCAAAGATCTTTAATCATGGCTCACCGCCAATCACAAGGGACTGGGCAAAGGTTCCTCTGAGAACAAGTTGCTTCCTTGGGAGCACAGGTGCGTGCTATTTGCCATGTCCTCACACTCACCCTGATGCTGGCCAAGGTGCCAGGGGAGGACCCAGGGGGTCGGCCCCCATCTACAACCAATCATCGTGATGACTGCCAACCATCTGAGAGCTACTGCTGGGTTCCTGGTGAGTTAGAACTGAGTGTCAGCCAAGACACGGGTGCACCTGCCGTCGGCTTCCTTGTGCAGATGTCAGAACATTGTCAATGGATACACACAGAATGAAACGTGAACTGTGAGAACAAACATTGCAGCCGGAAGGCCGGGTGGATGTGGAATGTTCCCATAGCACTGTCTGTGGAGCTCCGTTCGGATGGGTTGTCATTAGATGTTTACATGTTGGGGAAGCCGGGATGGCTCAGTGGGTTAAGCACTCACTTTGCAGCGCCGGGGACTGGGGATCAAATCCTGGCCCCGGCCCATGAGGAAACATATGCTGAACTGGGAGCTCCCCCAGTTCAGTTCTCTCTCTGTCTCTATCTCTGTATCGCTCTCTCTCTCTCTGTCAAAAATAAATAAATAAATAAACAAAATAGTACCTTAAAAAAAAAAAGATGTTTACATGTCAGTTTCCCCTTCAAGCTGTAGAATTCAGCAAGGCGGGGGCCCTGTCTAACTCATCTTCCTTCTCAGTACCTAGCACATGTTATTTAGCCATTAATTTACGAGTCATTCCTTTTGTTAAAAGAATGATGGTTAATGTGAAAGTTTCCATATCTTGATTATTGGAGGCTGACTATTGTGAGCCCATTTACATCAAGAAATACGAGATGTATAAATGTCCCACAACTTCTGTATCCAATCGTCTATCAGAGGACACTTGGGATGATTCCGCGACTTGGCCGCCGTGAACGGTGCTGCGATGAACATTGGGGCACATGTATCTTTGTGGATTAAAGTTTTCAGGTTTTTTGGGTAGATGTCCAGGAGAGGGAATACTACTCAGCAATAAGGAAAGATGAAATACAGCATTTGTGACAACATGGACGGACCTTGAAAACATCTTATTAAGCAAAATGAGTCAGACTGAAAGAATCAAGAAACATATAACCTCACTCATAGGTGGGATGTAAAACGGAAAGGAACAAAGAAACAGACTCATGGACACAGTCAGTAGTTTAGTGGTTCCCTGAGAGTGGGGGGAGGTGGGTGGGAGAGATGGGGGAGGAGTAGGGAGGGGCATCAGACATATGGAGACGGAAAGTGAGCTGATTCTGGGTGGTGAGCACATAATGCGATGTATATACAACGTGAAGTAGAATTATACACCTGAAAACAATGTAATTGATATCAATTAATGTCACCCCAATAAATTTAACAACAGCAATAGAAAAAGACGAGATGAATGAAAGAAGAAACAAATGGCTAAAGAAATAACCATTTCTGGCCAGATTTACATCACTTTTTAGGCTTCAACATTGTTCCACGCAGTCTTTTGTTTTAGACTTGATTGCGAGGGTCAACAGAGTACTTCACAAAGTGCTGTACTTTTTCTGTTTCGTTCTTTGCAAACCACTGGTGCCTTTTCTCTCTCCACTTACTCTTTTATCTACTGGCTACTCAGCTGCAGGCCTCCTTAAAAGAACATAACTACTTCTTTCAAAATATCCCTAAAAGCTAGAAAGAAGTTTTTTTTTTTTTTTTTTCAGAACAAAAGTCTTACCCTATCTGAGAGAACTTCTTGTCTTAAAATCTTCTCTGACCTGAGTACGCTGTAGAATCTAGACTGGTGCTGGTGGCTCCGTAGGCATCAGCGGAATGTTGTGTGCTGGCGTTTTCTGTTAAGTGAAGAAACTGGCGGTGACGCTTCCTGCTGGGACGTGCAGGGGTGTGAGCCGGAGGTTTAAGGTGCATTCAGGCACGTTCTTGTGGCGGCTGGGCATGGAGGTCGAACGCTTCCGTGAGGTCTGGGCTCCTGGGGTTCCGCGCACGTTTGTGTGACAGCTGCTTCCTTAGTAATGTGGCAGGTGCGTGGCGCAGGCTCGGCCCACTCTGCAAGTGGACAGCCTTGCCTGTCTCTAAAAGGTCTCTCCTGTGGTGCCGGAACGCTTCTGACAGCGTTTCAGAGTTGTGACGGCAGGACTATGGCTTCATAGGAGGACTGTTGTTCTTTAAAATGCCACTGATGTCAGTTCTGACTGTAACCATTTTTATCCTACTGTCAAATGGAATCGATTCAGAACTCAGGGGAACGAACGACTCTCAGGTTGCGGTAGATCGGGGAGGGTTTAATGGGCTCTGGTCACTTTTCCACCCCTTTTCATTCTGTTTCTTTTTTGCCTGAGACGTACTTTCCAGTTTCTGCCAGTAAAATTTTAATTTATTTGTACTGGTCTTCCCTTCTTTTCTACGCTCAGTTGTTACTCCTCCTGCACAGGTAGAGATACAAGATCTACAAAGTGCATTCTCTGTGTCTGAAGCAGGTCCAGTGGTGGGAAGCCTGCACAATTAGAAGGAAAAAGAAGGTTCTCTTCAGGAGTTCCAGATGCGCTCTGCTGTGTGTAGCGGTCCTGCGCACGTCGGGTCTGTCCGACAGGGTATTTCCAACAGGCAGAAGGCTTAGCCCGTCTCGGGCAGCCTGATGGCGGGCACCGTCGCACAGGGTAGGAGCCAGGAGACCCAACTATTAGTCCCAGCATAGTAAGTGACCACGTGATGTTAGTGACGGCAAACTCTTTAGGCTGCTCCTTGCTCTTCGAGGCGAGGAGGTTGGAGAGGGGAAGCTATACCACAGTTGACAGGGCGTCAGGTTGGGGCGCGTATAAGGCATGGTGTCAGTCCTGGAATTTCAACGACCTCATCGTTTCCAAAGGGTGTTCCAAGGCTCTATTAGATCTTCACAGGTATTTCCAAGAACAAAACTCTTTTCTCTGGGAATCAGTTTGGAAACATTCTAAGTAAACCAAGCTTCTCCAGCCCATGGGCTGCATGCAGCCCAGCACAAATTTCTTAAAACATGACGAGATTTGTTTGGGAGTCTTTTTAGCTCATCAGCTATCACTAGTGTTCGTGTATTTTATGGGTGGCCCAACACAATTCTTCTTCTTTGAGGGAGGTCCAGGGAAGCCAAAAGGTTGGACACCCCTGAGGTACACAAAGTGAAATGGTTTCTGTGTGTGTTTTACAGCAGGACCCTTGAGGAGTCTCAATACGATAACATGCTCTGCGTATTTGCATAAGCGGGGTGGGGGGTATGAAATGCTGCGCAAACATGCAAACGTAAAATGCCTTTGGGACCAGCGCCTTGAAAGGCTTTGTGGAACATGCGCAACTCTGTGCTCTCTGCGAGTTCGTGACTTCTGTTGTCCTCAGAGGTAGGGACCTGCCCAGCCTCGGCCCAGCCCTGCAGAGTGTCATCTCTCCTGTGTAGCCAACGTTGTCTTTGTGCTGCCTTTGCTCTGGAGAAGGCGGACCCTGTTTGCCCCCTCGGTACCCCTGAAGGGTGGGAACCATTTTCCCTTCTTGTTACCCTGGAGCTGGTGTGTAGCATCCTCCTCTGTCGGAAGGAAATTCCTTGTATAAGCACCCTAATATTTTTCCTGTTAGTTTTCCTAAGGTGCTTGCATACCATCCAGATTAACAAATAATCACAACACAGCAGGCAGGATAGCATTTAATGCAACCAATCAATGGTGTGTCATTAGATGAATCATCTGCAGAATTGTAAAGGCGTTAGATAGAGAATGGGCAATTGGTAAATTGTTTGTCCGTGATGATTTATGGTTTTCATTTCACTTTCAGGGATAATACAACTTACAGTCTCATGTTTTATCCTCAAGAAACCTTCTGACTTATTACTCGAATAGGTCTTAATAGCTTTTGTACTCTGAAGTTGCATTCACTTGATCTCTTGTGTTTATTCTACACTATTAGAACAGGATTAGTGGGTTGTCATCTACCTTCACTCACATTTTAAACTGTGTGATTTCTCTGTGCCTCAGTTTCTTCCTCTGCAAAATTCTTCTCCCTGACTCATGAGAGTTAAATAAGTGAATATTGGTAAAGCATGTTGCACATCCTTGGTGCATAGTACACCCTTGTTGAATGTTAGCTGTTGGTATTATCATGTATAGAATATCTCTGAAAAGTTATATATAAGATAAGGGTAGTAGTTATTTCTTTTGCAAAAAAATACAAAGAAATAGGGGAGCTGGAAGACAGAGTTTCTTTTCCCTGCATATGGTTTTATACTGTTGAATATTTAGAAGTCATATGTATTTCACCTAATTAAAAAAAATCAAGATAAGGGGATGATGGGATAGCTCAGCAGGTTGAGCGCTTGCCTTGCACCCACAAAATCCAGGTATCAAATCCCAGCCCTGGCCCGTGCAAACCCATATGCTGAACTGCAGTGCAACTGGTAGCCACCCAGACAGCTTGATGGCAAAGCTTCTCACCTCCCATGAGGGAGGCCCCTAGTTGGGTTCCTGCCCCACGTGGCCCCACACCCACCTGAGTGGAATGAAACCATGTCACAACTCATGATATACAACTGTGTAGACTGCTGTGGGCCCTTCCCCATCTCTCTCTCTCTCTCTCTCTCTCCCCTCTCCAAAAAAACAGTGAAAAATAATAAAAATAAAACATGCATCAATAGCTCTACTCTACTAGTGAGGAATTGAGGTTCTATCTTTCTGATGAACTTTTCCTTTTTACACACACACACACACACACACACACACACACACACGAAGATAGTAAAGGCAAAATTGGAATCAGGTGCTGTGCATAGCATGTCACTTCTAACGAGACAGGGAGAAGGGGGAGAGGTGTACGAGAACCAGCCAGGAAAATCCCACCATTGTCAAATAATGACAACGGGCAGCCCTCATATGTGTGTGGGGGAGGGTGGGTGGGTGGTGGTCATATTGATTATTTCTGAGAATTTTTGATGGTTTTCAACTCTTTTCTAAACTGTATAGATGTTGGCACTGTTTTTATTTTTTTTATTTTTAATTCTGCTTATAAGTGAAACCTCATTCCAAACCATTCACTTCTAAGTTGGACCTTGATGAACTCCTCAGTGTGGACGTGTTAGAGGAACCGTACAGGGGCGTAAGGAAATACATAAATTTACACTGTGGAAGTTAGCTTGTGTTTGCTCGGCATCTAACTCTCTTACACCTTTTATTGTTTGAACATTAAGCCTCCCATTTTTATCTGTCCTGCTTTGGATGAATGGATGCGCGAATTTTCAAAACCCACATAGACTCTTCTCTCACTAGGACCAAAGAAGTCCTCGTACCACGAGCCCATCCTGTGTCCCAAGGAGGCAAGCTCAATATTTGTCTCTAAAAAGTCTTTCGTTCCTTTTCATGTAAGAAAAAAAATGGCAATGTTTTTTTTTTTCTTCTACAGCTTATAAATTGCAAGAAACTCCATATCTTTTTATTTGCTCTGTAGCCAGAAATCATAAAGGGGTCTGTATTGTTCAGCAGGGCACATCCACAATACTCAGAGCTCCTTGCTCCTGGCTACAGCACGACTCCTAAAAGTTTATGCAGGGACCATCTGAGTGATAAATCACAGAGGAAAGGGAGCGCTTCAACCAGCCACCCCTTAGCTGCGGCCTGAGCGAGCTCCTGGATGTACCACCTCAGAATGAAGCCGCTTCAAATGCATGCCTCGTTTTATTACCCAGGGTAACCGGTCTAGAGAAATATAACTTCCTATAGGGTCACTTCCTCTTAGCTTCCAATCTTTCCCAGACTGTTCATTAATATGATGACACTGGAACAGGAGTGTGCCCCGCCCTTTCCTTTCTGATGTAACAGCTGTAAATGGGCATTTAGTCAGCGCACATCATCGGTGTTCAGATTAGGTCAGTGTTTGTATTTGATTATTCTGGAAGTCCTCTTAGCTGTGAAATCAAATGCAGCGTCTTTAACCCAAAGCAACGCTTCTGGCAAACATGTCTTAAAGGTTTTTGCAAACTAGGGACCGCCAGATACTTATCCTCCCCACCCGCTTCTTTTTCAGTTCACTTTGGTTTAATGTAACTATGTAACATTTTGGTTTTTTACATGGTGGTTGAAAGGAATGTCAAATAGGAAAAGTGAAATAATTTGTTCTCCAGGGGTTTCCAGTCCGCTGGGTGGGTGTTGGAGTGAGACACACAGAGGAAAGGAGAGGCAGATGTGCAAACAGAACCACGCTACCCTGTGGCTTTTGCTGCACTGAGTTACATCTGAAATGTGGTGGGATCGTCAGAGAAAGAGCCTCTCAGTCTTTACTGAGACTTGACAATGTGTCGTTTCTTAATAATCTACAACTGAAGTCCCACTTCTTTTACATTTGCCTTTGGACCACAGGTTTAGCACTGTGCCTTTGCATGAGAAAATGTAGAAGAAAAATGAGCTAAATGTGTGGGTTAAGATGGAAGAACTC
>PVKE010000774.1:55455-123771 GCA_004027555.1 Craseonycteris thonglongyai | reverse complement strand
TCACCCAGCTATTGAGTGTGTCCATAGGTCTCTGTGTCTTTGTTACTTTCAGTTTTATAGGTGGAATATTTTTTTTTTTAGATTTATTTTTTATTGTTTTTTGACAGAGAGAGAGACAGACAGAGAGAGCCAGGGAGAAAGGGGAGGGCCCAGAGCAGTCTCCATAGTTGACAGCATTACTTTTCCATATAGTTTCACTCCACAGGTGGGCACGGGGCTGTGCAGGGCAGGAACTGGGCGGGGAGCCTCCCACATAGGCCCCAGCAAGAACTGGACTGGCGGCACAACCCCAGTTCAGCATATGGGTCCACCTGAGCCGGAGCTGGGATTCATTCGATCCTCAGTCTCCAGGGTTGCAAAGTGAGCGCTCAACCCACTGAGCCATCCCAGCTTCCCCTAAAAATTTATTTTTATTGTTTTTGACAGACAGAGAAAGAGAGATATAGAGACAGAGAGAAGGGAGAAGGCCCAGAGCAGTCTCCATGGTTGCACATCTTTGTTTTTTTCCACATAGTTTTGTTCCACAGGTGGGCGGGGCTGCACAGGGCAGGAACTGGGCCAGGGTCTCACCCCAGTGAGAACGGAACCAGGGGCACTCCCCAGTTCAGCATATGGGTCCATACAGGCCGGGGCCGGGATTCGATCCTCGGTCCCCAGGACTGCAAAGAGTGCTTAACCCACTGAGCCATCCTGGCTTCCCCTAATAGGTGCAATTTTTTTAAAGATCTATTTTATTGTTTGAGAGAAGGAGAGAGAGAGAGAAAGAGAGAGAGAGAGAGAGAGAGAGAGAGAGAGAGAGAGAGAGGCCCAGAACATTAGCCCTAACATAGGTTCATTCCACATAGGTGGATGTGGGGCCACAAGCAGGGGAAACCAAACTGGGATCCTCCCTCATGGAAGGTGAGAACCTTGGCCATTGAACCATCTCATCTGTAACTAGTTGAACCACAGTTCAGCATATGAAGTTTGCATTGGCCAGGTTCAGGAAATGAACCCTGGACCTCACAATTGCGAGGCAAGTGCTCAACCACTGAGCTATCCTGGCATTGCCTAATATGCACAATTCCCTAAACGCACAATTTGTTGTTTTGATATATGAGGGCTGTCCAGAAAGTATCCAGCCATGTAACCATTCTTGTTATATTTATAATGACTGTGTATTTTTCCAGACAGCCCTCATATGTATACACCCATGAAATCATCACAACCAAGAGAGTGAAAACATATTCATTACTTCTAAAATTTAACTCATGCGTTTCTGCAATCCCTCACTCCCAGCCCTCCCTGAGCCGTCCTTTCTCCCTTTCAGGAAACCACTGGTCACTAGAGATGAGTTGGTTTTATATAGATGAAATCAGACAGTATGCACTCTTTTTTGTTTGGCTTCTTTTACTCAACCTAGTTATTTTGGGATTAATCAATGCTGTGTGCTTATCAATACAGTAGTCTTCCCTCACCTTATCCACAATATGGTGACAGTTACTCACAGTCAACCACAGTCCACACATATTAAATGGAAAATTCCAAAAACAAACAATTCATATGTTCTAACTTTTGCATCATATTGAGTAGAGTGATGCAATCTTGCTCCTTCCCACCTTGGTATATGAATCATCCCTTTGTAAGGGTAACCACCCCCATGAGTCACTTAGTAGCCTTCTCAGTTATCAGATCAATTTCAAGTAATCCTTTTTTTGATTAATAATGACCCCAATGTGCAATAGAAGTGATGCTGGCAGTTTGCATATGCCAAGAGAAGCCAAAAAAAAAAAAAGGGTGAGTATAGCACAATAAGATATCTTTTGAGACCACACTTAAATAATTTTTACAGTATATTGTTATACTGTAAATACTGTATATTGTTATACTGTAAATATACTGTTACAGTATATTATTCTACTGTATTATTAGCTGTTGTTGTTAATCTCTTACCATGCTTAATTTTAAACTAAATTTTATCAGTATGTATGTGCAGGAAAAAAATCATAGTATTATGTATACAGACTTTGGTACTATCCATGATTTCATGGATCTACTGCATGTCTTGGAACGTAACCCCTGTAGAGAAGGGGAGACTATGAGAAGGGGTGGCTAATTCTCTTTCACTACTAGGTGGTACTTCCTTGCATAGATATGCTACAATTTGTTTATACATTCACTTGTTAGTAAACATCTGAGTTGTTTCCATTTGGGCTGTTATAGATAAAGTAGCTATGAACATTCATGTAAAAGTCTTCATATGCTTTCAGTTTTCTTGGGTAAATACCTATGAGTGAAATGGCTAAATCATATGATAGATGTGTGTTGAATTTTTCAAGAAACTGCCAAACTGCTTTCCAAAATGGTTGTACCATTTTACACTCGCAGCAGTATTAATTATTAATAGCTTGCTTTTACAGTTTTCAATCTATATAAGTGTTTCATTAAGTGGAGCTCATCTCTACCTCTAAATATGGTAAATAAATGCAGTGTACTGTAATGAAAAGCATGAATATAAACAACAGAAAGGAAAAAAAGAGAAAATGAAGATCAGACTGAAGAAACAGATGAAAAGAAAAAGTGGTAATCAGAAGGAGGATATTGGAGAAGAGGAAAGGGATAGAGGAAAATAAGAAAGAATGAAAAGAGAGAAGAAAACACAAGAAAGTGGTATCAGACCCAGCTGGAAACAGATGGCTGGTGCAAACCAGGCCAGTTGAGATTTTAATAAAGAGACTATTTCAAAGGGCTTATGAAACCAACAATGGACATTTCAGTGCCTTGGTTACCACCTCTCGGCCTGGAAGTTCTCAGGAGAAGGAGATTCTGAGCACTTGCTGAGAGCAGTGACAAGGAGAGGACCACCACTGCAAGTGGGAGGCAGCCACCCCTCTTAAACTGTTAGGGAGCCAGCTGCTGTAATCCACACCTTCACCTCCAGCCGTGCGGCCCCCCTCCGCGACCCCATCTCCATTTCCTGCCGATGGTTCATTAGCTGAACCCAGCCAGAACCACAAGGCATCGGAGTATGTTGATGACATCCGACAGGCCAGCCTCTATGCATGACACAAAAAGACTGAGAAAGCAATGTGTAACGATTTAGGAACAAGCCCAGGGAAGGCAGTGCCTTGCCATGGGCAAGGCTGTGTGTGCACCAGAATTTGGATTACAATTGGCCCACTCAATTTGGAGATCTATATTGAAGGAGGTATTAACGTGGGCTTCAAAAACAAACAAAATATTTCATTCTAAAACTGCTGCTGGAAGCTGGGATGGCTCAGCAGGTTAAGAACTCACTTTGCAGCCCCGGAGCCTCAGGATTGAATCCTGGAGCAGACCCAGGCAGACCCATACGCTGAACTGGGGTGTGCTCCCAGTTCAGTCCTTGCCGGAGCCTACGGTATGTGGGAGGCTCCCGGCCCAGTTCCTGCCCTGCGCAGCTCCACGCCCACCTGTGGAGTGAAACTATATGGAAAACTAATGCTGTCAACTACGGAGACTGCTCTGGGCCCTCCCCCTTCTCTCTGTCTCTCTCTGTCAAAAAAAAAAAAAAAAAACACAATAAAAAATAAATAAATCTTTAAAACTGCTGCTATAGCAGATCTCATTTTGATTGTATCCTCATTAAAAAGGGAAAAACTCTTCTAAATCGTGAGACACCGGGCCCCTGGATTTGTGTGAATATGGGCTATGAAAGCAGGTTCTTCAGCAGGAAAGCTGAGTCTAAGGACCGGAGATGCTTCCTGGAAAGACACAATATGTCTTCCGATCAGAGGTAATGCAGAATATTAGTAGGACAGACCCTCTGGGCAGATGCTTATTCTTCCACTTTGTCAGATGACCTGTGTATTTTAGGGTTCATCATCTCCACTTCATTCATTTCAACGTGAGGGTTACTGGCAATAGTACAAGATGATCAAGGGAAGACTCAAGCATCCATCCATAGGCTCTAATACTAGAGACTTTCTCTGCATCCTTTCTTTCTTCTATCTTCTTTTTTTTTTTCTTTCTTCTTTTTTTCTTTCTTTCTTTCTTTCTTCTTTCTTTTTTTCTTTCTTTCTTTTTCCTTCCTTCCTTTCTTTCTTTTTTAAATCTCACAAAACCCTAAGCATATGTCCTTTAAATTATATCTCTATTCCATTTTTACAGAATCTTTAGGGTGTCCATAAACAAGTCACTCATAATAAAATAATTTTAGCCACTTTCTTATCTCAGGTGGGAAAACTGAGGTCTTTTTTTTCCACAAAGATTTTAATAAAATCTGATGGTATGATCACAGTGCCTGACATGGATAAATTCATCAGCCATTTTTTACAAAGTGGACACTGCAGGAAAACCTTTTGATGATTGGAAGCAACTTGAACATCTGGATATGCAGGCAAGTTTCTCTAACTGAAGTTTCCTTTTTTTTTTTTTAAGATTTATTTTTTATTATTTTTGACAGAGAGAGAGATACAGACAGAGACAGAGAGATGGGGGAGGGCCCAGAGCAGTCTCCATAGCTGTACATCATCGGTTTTTCACATAGTTTCGCTCCACAGACGGGCGTGGGGCTGCACAGGACAGGAACTGGGCCGGGGTCTCACCCTGGTGAGAACCAAACTGGTTTGGGGGCACTCCCCAGTTCAGCATATGGGTCCGCACGGACCAGGGCCAGGATTTGATTCTCGGTCCCCGGGGCTGCAAAGTGAGCACTGAACCCACTGAGCCATCCCGGCTTCCCTTAACTGAAGTTTTCTGATAGTCTAGCTTGTTGTTGTTGTTGTTGTTGTTGTTGTTGTTGCTTTGCTTTGTTTTGTTTTCTTAGCTCAGAACCTCTAAAGGTGATAGCTAAGATAAGTCTTATTGCCATTAGTTGCTTCTTTCAGTGCCCACAGGATCTAATGAGGTGATGCTAATAGGACAGGGAGTCTGCTATGGTCCCACAAATTTTGATAGGTGAAAAGATAGTCAAGACAATTTTCTATTCATATGCTTGCAAATGTCAACCAGCTCAGGGGTAGAGTGGAAAGAAAGGTTTTATGTGAGATCAGGAGTTTGGTATTTCAATTCCACTTATTTTACTAACTAGCTGTACAAGTATGTGCTCAAGTAAGATTCACTCATTTCCTCTGTGTCTGTTTCCAGTAGCTGTTCACCAGAGTAATTACATGTAATAAGACTAATTCACCTGGCAGAGGGCATAAGATCACTCAACAGAAACAGCTCTGGGGTGGCACAACCCAAGACAGATTAATAGTATAAACAGGAAGTGTCACAAAATGCAAGTGAGAAACAGCCTAGAAAACACAGCAGTGAAAAGATAAGGACAGAAGAATACAGTACAAAGAAGCCGAACAGGGGAAGCCGATGGCTCAGCGGGTAAAGCACTTGCTTTGCAGCCTTGGGACCGAGGATCGAATCCTTACCCCAGCCCGTGCAGACCCATATGCTGAACTGGGGTGTGCTTCCCATGTGGGAGGCCCCCAGTTCGGTTCTTGCTCCCTGGTTCTGCCCCTGGCTCAAGGGGGCATGCCTCCCATGCGGGAGGTTCCCAGCCCAGTTCCCACCCTGCACGGCTCCCACCCACCTGTGTGGAATAAAACCATGTTGAAAACTGATGACGTGCAACTATGGAGACTGCTCTGAGCCCTCCCCCTTCTCTCTGTCTCTGTCAGACACAATAATAAAAAATCTTAAAAAAAAAAAAAAAGGCAGAACAGAAGTCTTACCATAGAATGGTGGCACCGGCCAAATCACGACACCACCCAGAGCCAGAAGCCATCCTCATGTGAAGAAATTAGCAGCAGGCATTCTGTAGGACATCTTAGAGTCTCCTTAGAAATGCAATTGACAAAGACTCTAGGAAAGCAAACTGAGCAAATACCTAAGCAAAGGCCCTGTGTCCGTCAGCCAGGACTGCCGGAACAAAATCCCACAGACAAGGGGTCTGAAACCACAGAAATGTACTTTTCACAGTTCTAGACCCTGGAAACCTGAGGTCAGGGTGTTGGCAGGCTGAGTTTCTCCTGAGCCCTTGCTCCTTGGCTTGCAGAGGGACTTCTTCTCACTGTGTCCTCAGATGGTCTTTCATCCATGCATGCACAACTCTGCTGTCCCCTCTTCTTCTTACAAGGCCATCAGTCATATTGGATTAGGGCCCCACTTTTATGACCTCATTGAACCCTAATGACCTCTTTAAAGGCCCTATCTCCAAATATAGTAGTATTGGGGGGTTAGGGCTTCCAGGAAGGAATTTGGCAGGGACACAACTCAGTCCATAACAGACCATAATAGCAGAGAGCTCTGTGCCGGAAAAAGAATAATGAGACACAAAGAACATGGAAAACGCAAGAGGGAAATCTAGGCAGAACAAAACACCGTTCTCTTAGCCATACCTGGATAAAAGCTTTTGCCAAATCCCTGACAATGGACTGAGAAACTAATTATAATTCATTCAACAAAGATATATGGAATATCCTCCATGTACCAGGGACTGTGATAGGTGTTGGGGGGTATTTAATTAACTAAGCAAGGAGTCCATTAGACTAAGGTGCCTCTAATGCGATGGTAGCCTAAGAAAGCAAACCAAAACCAAAGCCTGTGAATGCCTCAAGATCACAAAATTGAAACCTAAGGATAGCCAGTCACAAACAGCCCACTATGCTGTGAGCTATAGCTAGTCAATCATTTCTTTACTTTGCTTTTGCCTTTTCTCTATAAAAGCCTGTCCCCAAGCTCCTGCAGGTGGAGCATTCCCCACCACTTCCTGTTTGGCTCTGCCCAATTCGAATGTTTTGTTCTGTTTTTTTAAAGATTTCATTGTTTTTGACAGAGAGAGAGAGAGAGAGAGACAGAGACAGAGACAGAGAGAGGGGGGAGGGCCCAGAGCAGTCTCCATAGTTGTACATTATTGTTCTTCAACATGGTTTCATTCCACACAGGTGGGATGGGGCCACAAAGGGCAGGAACTGGGCTGGGGACCTCCTGCATGGGAGGCATGCCCCCTCGAGCTGGGGGCCGAACCAGGGGGGCGGGGGTGAGAACTGAACTGGAGGCCTCCTGAATGGGAAGCACACTCCAGTTCAGCATAGGGGTCCACACGGGCTGGGGCCAGGATTCGATCCTCAGTCCCCAGGGCTGCAAAGCAAGCACTTAACCCGCTGAGCCATCCTGGCTTCCCCTCGAATATATTTTTGCTCAGATAAACTCTTAAATATTTTATTAAAGATTTATTTTATTGTTTTGAGAGGTGAGAGAGAAACAGAGACAGAGAGAGGGAAGACTCAGAGCAGTCTCCATAGTTGTACATCATTAGTTTTTGACACAGTTTCATTCCACACAGGTGAATGTGGGGCCTCATGGGGCAGGAAGCAAACTGGGGACCTCCCGCGTGGGAGGTGGTACCCCAGTTTAGTATATGGGTTTTGCAGGGGCCAAGAATTAATCCCCGAATCTCAGACCTCAGAGTTGTAAGGCAAGTGCTCAACCTGTTGAGCTATCACGGCATCCCTCTTAAATTTACAAAAAAAAAATTTATTTTTTAAGATTTATTTTTATTGTTTTTGACAGAGAGCGAGAGAGATACAAAGACAGAGAGAAGGGGGTGGTCCCAGAACAGTCTCCACGGTTGCATATCATTGGTTTTTCCACATAGTTTCTTTCCACTGGTGGGTGGGCTGCACAGGGCAGGAACTGGGCTGGGGTCTCATCCCAGTGAGAACAGAACTGGGGGAACTCCCCAGTTCAGCATATAGGTCCACACAGGCTGGGGCTGGGATTCGATCCCCAGTCCCCGGGGCTGCAAAGTGAGCACTCAACCCACTGAGCCATCCTGGCTTCCCAACCTCTTAATTTTTTTTAATGTGCCTCAGTTTATTTTTTTAACAGAGATGGGGATGTAACTTTCATCACAAATAGCTCACCTTCGAGCTTATAGCTAATAGAAAAGACAGAGGAGTGGAGTGACAGGCAGGAGTCTCAGTGATATAGGAATGCACAGACGCAGAGGTTGAGGAAGGGACTGATTCACGCAGAGACCAGCAGTGCAGAAGCCAGAACAGCAAGCACGTTTCAGAAACCGTAGGCCAGTTTCAGAGATCGAGGGGGAGGGGGAGGCAGATGAGTTGAATGCCACCTGAGAGACCTGGGAAGCCAGGTTAGGGATTTTACTCTTTATCCTAAGATAAGCAGGAGCTGACACAACTAGATACCACTATTGAAAACACTCTGGCTCCAGTTTGGAAAACAAATCAGAACCCCTCATACATCAATTATAGTTTATTATATAAAAACATGCCTTGATGACCTGCATTCCCATGCTATGGTAATAATAAAGAATTTGTTTGGTCTTTATCCTGGGTTCCTGGTTCAGAGCTTCTAAAACGCTTGGAATTTCCCAAGGACTACAAACGTGTTTGTTATTCATGAGCTCCTGGATCACCCCTGAGCTTATGCTAATAAGATGACTTACAGCTTTAGGATGGAGGCAGTCACCGCCAAGACCAGCCACCTGACTAGAAGGTTGGGACTTTAAGCAATGCCTATCAGCCCTTCCCCACCTCCTGTGTGGGGAGAAAGGCTGCAGATTGCATTCAGTCACTTGATTCACAATATAATCAATCATACCTAAGTAATAAGAGCCAATAAAAACAGGACACCAGAGCTCGGAAGAGCGTCCTGGTTGCTGGGCTGGTGATAGGTCCTGATTCCCCTGGGAGGGCAGGGAAGGCTCTGCATTTGGGACCCTCCCAGATTTTGTCCCACATATCTCTTCACTGGGCAGGTCTTATTCTCTATTCTTTATAAGAAAATTATAATCATGAATATAGTGCTTTCCTGAATCCTGTGAGTCATTGTAGCAAATTGTCAAACCGGAGGAGTCTGTGGGAACCTCCCAAATTTGTAAGCCAGTTGGCCAATAGTGTGGGTGGCCTGGGGACCCTCCACCCCAGAGTGTCTGGCTTGTGAAGTGGAGTCAGTCCTGTGGAGGAATGAGCCCTTAATTTGTGGGGTCTGCACTGATTTCCGGGGTAAATGCCACAGATGGACTGCAGTACACCAGGCAGTGTCAGAACAGTGGATTGAGACAGAGTCCAGGCCATATTTTGTCTTGGTCCTTCTTAATCAGTCTCAAATCAAAGAACCTTTTGTCAAAGGGAGTAAAAAAAAAAAGACTTTGTCTCAAAATTAAGCAGTGGGCAGATTAATCTGCATTTGAGAAAAACCACTGGCTTTGGGCAACTCAAAATTCAGAACCTGTTACCTGGCAGCAAGCTCCCTGGCTTGATGCCGCTGATGCTTTCTTGTTACTGGCCCTAACATAATTCGGGAGTTAAATCTTGTTAGTCCCATGCCTGGACACACTGCTGCCATTTGTCATTTGTTTCTGAGAAGTGTTGCTTTCACTGGACCTGAGAGTCTGCACTCCTGTCATCTCAGATCATCCTGCAATGGACTTCCACCCCAACAATGTACACTTGGTGTTTTGGTGACCATGAAATGAAGCTGCATTCAATCTTTTTTTTCTTTTAATATTTATTTTATTGTTTTGACTGAAAGAGAGAGAGAAGGGAGAGGGCCCAGAGCAGTCTCCACAGTTGTACGTCATCAGTTTCCAACATAGTTTCATTCCACACAGGTGACAGTGGGGCCGCGCAGGGTAGGAACCAGGCTGGGGGGCCTCCCACATGAGAAGCACACCCCAGTTCAGCATATGGGTCTACATGGGCCGGGGCTGGGACTCCCCAGTGCTGCAAGGTGAACACTCAACCTGCTGAGCCATCCTGGCTTTCCCTACATTCAACCTTTTATACTTTGTAAAACCCAGCTGCCACATAAGCATTGTCTGCCAACTCTAAAACCCCTCCTTTCATACCTTTTCTGGGGCAGCAAACTCTTTAGTTTCCCTGCTAAGAAATTAATAAATGTTGAATTAATTGTGCTTGAGATCAAGTTGTCTATGAAACTTTCAAAATATCTTCTAGGAATGACTATACTATTAATAATAATAATAATAAAACTTCAGGTTAATAGTGGGCAGTGGAGGAAAAAATACATCTCTCCAAGAATGCTATCTTAATAAGGCCCATTTCAGTCCAGATAGATTACAGGTTACATATTTAATATGTGCAAGCAAGGTACATGAATTAGAAAGCTACAAGTTCTTATGAATAATACATCATTTAACAAATTCTGCCATTAAAGGTCCTTAGACCTTTTAAACCATTTGTATTGTAAATTTGGTTATCAAATTTTTCATAACTAGAAGTAAAGTCCCATTTCAAATGATTCGCAATAATTAGTCTCTGCCAAGTCGTCCACAGTGGCAATATTCTAGTAGTAATAACTGTTCAGAAGGAAAATCCCCACTTGTTCATGATCTTTGTCATAGATAGAGCTTGAAGAACTCAACCAGGCATGAAGCAACTCTATTTTTCCCCTATCTCTCTGTAGCAAATGCCTTTCTACCACTTTCTTTCCCTCCTCATCACCTTATGCATTCTAATCATTCCTTCTAGAAAAACACATAAAATATACATTTTTTAAAAATATTTAGAAGTTGGAGTATAAAAAGAAATGGGTGGCTAACATTTCTCTCCTTGTTCCACTGGGTGCAGAGCTCATGATACTTCACTTCAGAGTCTCTACACTTCGTGCTACTTCATCTCCAGGTTCTTCACCTCTTGTCACTGCTGTTAGCTGCCTAAGGCTGCTTTTGCAAAGAGAACCACAGAGAAAGAGCAAGTGGTCCCTGCCTCAGCTTCCTGTGCTGTCTGCTTTATTTTGTGCTCCCAGAACTAGGCTTAACTGCAGGTTTCCATTCTTGGCCAACCTTTTTAAGATTTCTAGGGGAAGCCGGAATGGCTCAGAGGGTTAAGGGCTCACTTTGCAGCCCCTGGGACCAAGGATCAAGTCCTGGCCCCAGCCTGGGCAGATCCATATGCTAAACTAGGGTGAGCTTCCCATGTGGGACACACCCAGTTCAGCCTCTGGCTTGAGGAGGCGTTCCTCCCATGCAGGAGGCCCCCAACCCAGTTTCCACCCTGTGCTGCCCCCGCCCACCTGTGTGGAACAAGACCATGTTGAAAACTGATGGCGTACAACTATGGAGACTGCCCTGGGCCCTCCTGTCTCTCTGTCTCTATCTCTTCCTGTCTCTGTCTCTGTCAAAAACAATAAAATAAATCTTTAAAAAAAAAAGATTTCTAGGGGCTCACTAAAAACACGTCATTACTAATTGTGGTATTGAATATACAAGAAAATAATATTCTCTAGTAGAGTAGAAAGAAGAGGGTAAATGGCATATGTTATTTGTTTATTTATATCTATCTATCTATCTATCTATCTATCTATCTATACATTCACACCCATGCGTGTACACACACAGAGACACACCACATTCTGTCCCTATATTTTGGCTCTGCTTTGTTTCTATGTGATTTAGGATTATACACCTTCTCACATAACTTCCTACTTTCTTCAAAACATTTTCCCTTACAGACAATATTCAGAGACATTCTTAAGTACCAGTTATCAGAAAAAGAGAAAGCTCAAGTGCTTTAATATAGCTTTCATAAAAATAAATGTGTTTTTTAAATACAATGGGTCCTAATAATTATATAAATGGAGTCACATTAAACCTGACAATATCATTGATGAGATTTTTGTGATTTCCCAATAGCTGGACCAACTACAAAGCCAACTAAGATTTTTAAGTGATATTTTCATTCCCAAAAGAAAGAAAGAGGAATTTAAAAATATATAAAATCTTCTTGGTCACAACAAGAATCCATCTGTTTCTTTGCATGAATTTTACCTCAAACACACACATACAAAAATCTACTTCAAAAGACCACTACCATTAACTCAAACTGGCCAATAAAATCAGCAGAAGATGGCCTCTTTTCATGCCATCAGATAGAAAAATATAGCATCATTATTTGGGGCATCTGGGCATAAAGAGATCTACAAATTTTCCCCCTTAAAAATAGTAGGAAAAGTAAATAGCAGTCTTAGATTTTGTGAATGGGGGCAATAGGGCTGTAATGGAGTATACAGGCTATTCACAAAATCCCTGTGCTACTTTAAATTTAACTTTAGAGCTTTGTTAAATCTGGTGGTAGAAATAATTTTTTTTAGATTTATTTTATTGTTTGAGAGAAGGTGAGAGAGAGAGAGAGGAGGGAGGGCCCAGAGCAGTCTCCATAGTTGTGCATCATTAGTTGTGACATGGTTTCATTCCACACAGGTGGATGTGGCTGCACAGGGCAGGAACTGAACCAGGGGCCTCCCTCATGGGAGGCAAGAACCTTTGCTGCTAGGCCATCCAGTGGATACCAGTTGTGCTGCAGTTCAGCATGTGCGTTTGCCCCAGCCGGGGCTGGGAATCGAACCCCGGACCTCATGACTGGGAGGCAAGTGTTCAACTACTGAGCTATCCCGGCATCCGTAGAAATAATTAAAACATACATTATGAGATAAAACAATACATCATCCTCTGCTACGTAGCTGAAATGAACTTCAATGCTGCTGGTCATAGGACAGAGTTTTCCTTCTCAGCTACAGAAATCATTTGTAATTTCTTCAGAATCCAGAATAAGCAGCACAGTCGTTCTGTAAAGGGTTCAGGGTGGACACAAAGCAGCGTCACTTGGTGCAGCTGGAATTCCCGGGAGCAGGGTCAGCTGGGTCATGTGGGAAGCCAAATAATGCCGCAAGAGGGTTACTTGCTGAGCATGTGACGATGACTGTAATGTTTGATGGAGGCAGAGTCGCCGAATGCATCCCTTTCCACAGAAACTCTACACCATCCCCGGCACCCTCACCCGAGCCCTGCACAGACCCGTGTGGACAGCTGTCACTCCCTCAAATGTCTGTGTTTCTCAGCACTAGCTCTGATGAATACATCAACATCTTCATTCAGGTTTCAATACGTCTGAAGAGGCCTGAGAGTCATTCTGGCTCCTTAAAGTGACAGCACTTCTCAGTTTTGATGTTTTATGTTGATTTTATAGCTTACAGCTCAGAAAGCACTTAGTGCCCCTATTTCCATGTTCTTGCAGGGGGCCTCACTGTTGCCTCCTCATTCTGCCTCCAGGTAATACTACACATATCTGAGGATAACAGAACAAAGCTTGAAGTCACGGAGCTGGTCCCCAAAGCAGGACTTAAACCTGGGCCTTTTGACTGCTAATCCGGTTTTCTACCTTTGGTTTCTACCAAATCTTTGGTTTTCTACCAAATTTTTTTTTTTTAAGATTTTATTTTATTGCTTATGAGAGAGACAGAGAGAAGGGGGAGGGCCAAGAGCAATCTCCGTGGTTGTATGTCATCATTCTTCGACATGGCTTCATGCCACACAGGTGGGCGGGGGCTGTTGCAGGGAGGGAACTGGGCTGGGGGCCTCCCACATGGAAGCCACGCCCCCTCAAGCCAGGGGCTGAACCGGGGAGGGGGGACGGGGTGCAAGAACCAAACTAGGAACATTCCGCATGGGAAGCACACCCAATTCAGCATATGGGTCCGCACGGGCCGGGGCCGGGATTTGATCCTTGGTCACTGGGGCTACAAAGCGAGCGCTCAACCTGCTGAGCCATCCTAGCTTCCCCCTCTACCTTACCAACCATTGAAGAGAAGAAACTGGAAAAATACCCAGCTACCTACCCCAGCACCACTGGCCCCAGATCCTTGAGCCCAGCCTAGTATGTCTGCTTTGCCCACCCCCACCTCAAACTGGGCTGGGCAATGCACCCCAGCAGGCCACCTGCTTCAAGCCTCCCTGGTGCCTCAACTTTACGCACCCAGAGAGTCTGGCCACGCCCAACACCTCAGTTTCCTCCTGCACTACAGGGAGTGGTCCTGGCCTCACTTGTTGCTCTACCTCATGCCACCCACCAAACACACACTTTCCCTCTGTGGTCTTCACCACCATCTCTACTTATTCTTTGCATTGCAGCTTTCTCCTCCCTTGACCCTCAACCCCACGACTCAACCTGGTCTCCACCACTTCCACTGCACTCCAAGGTGGGCCCATTGCCCTCTGTTGCCTTCTTTCTAACCTCAGCATGGTCTCCACTTCCCATTTTTGCAATTATTTGTCACACTGACTAAATATCCTGGATTTTCCAAGACCACACTGATTTCAACTAGTCATTCCCATGTATGAGATGATACTTTTGTCTAAAATTGTTAGACCAATAATTGGGGATCACCTTATACACAGGAATAACCCATGTATTGATTTCTTAATGTTGCGTTAGAAAAGTAGGGGTCATCTTATACATGGAGGTATCTTATACACAGCAAAATACGGTAGTCGATGTAGATTTACTGCACCTAGATATCATTTTGTAATTGGTGTCACAAGCACAGGACACAAAATTCAAAAGGTATTAAAGGGTATAGAGTAAACATTAAGTCTCTTTGTAGCCTTATTCTACAGGCCCACAGGCCTCCAGGTTCCCTATTCAGACATAGACACTGAGCAGTTTCTTATCCTTCCAGATAAAGGCCATGAGGCCCTGAGTGCGTGGGATTGGCCAGGTTTCAGCAACAGCATTGGCAATTTATTAACGATGTATAAATTTAAAATTATTTTAAAGAAAGTTATAAACAAAGTTCAGTGTACACCCAATTGCCCTAAATGAACTCACATCATTTCTCTACATTGCATTCCAATTTTAACTACATGCACATGTTTTTCATTGTTTAATTATGGTATTATAAAATGTTTAGTTCTACTTCTACTGCTAGTTTCATACATACATTTTATTTTCATTACTATTTTTTAAAGATTTATTTTATTGTTTTGAGAGAAAGTGGGAGAGGCAGGAAAAAGGGGCGAGGAGGACCCAGAGCAGTCTCGATAGTTGTACATCGTTAGTTGTGACATGGTTTTACTTCACACCAGGTGGATGTGGGGCTGCGTGGGGTGGGAATCGAACTGGGGGCCTCCTGCATGGGAGATGAGAACCTTTGCCGCTGAGCCATCTCAGCAGTTACCAGTTGTGCTGCAGTTCAGCATATGGGGTTTGTGTGGGCTGGGGCTGGGAATCAAACCCCAGACCTCACAATTGCAAAGCAAGTGCTCAACTGCTGAGATATTCCGGTGTCCCCACATTTTCATTATTTTCGATGGCTACATAATATTCATTTGGGCTAAAACCCAATGGGGTTTGTGGAGTTTTCATTTTAAATTTTCACCAATTATAAGTAATATCAGCATAACCACCTACAGCTTTTTCTTCTTTGAATTATTGCCTTAGCATAAGTTCCTAGAGTGGTAGTATTGAGTCTAGGGAATGATTCATGTCACATTTTGCCAAATAACTCTTAAAAAGGTGACAGCGTTTTCAATGCCTCATACATGTATGAGCATATATCTTCTATTTCATCAAATACAATAATTATACTTAACAAAAAAAAATGCTCCCTCATACTGTTCTCATTTATATATTTCTCTAATAGATAACTCAGATCAGTACCATCTATTTAGGTTTTCGTGTTTAACGCAGACTTGTTAGAAGCAGTCCTTAGAGACAATTGGAATAAGATGAGTGATTGCTTGGATTGTCTAGTACCTCGAAGAGCTTATGGATTTTTGTCACATCCCACATGAAGGGCAGTTTGGCAAGGTCAAGATTGAATAGACACATTCTCATTCTCTCTTTCTCTCTCTCCCTCTGTCCCAATCTTGATGATATTGATCAATATTCACTAAGACATTTTCATGTTACTAAAAAGGACAATAATCTTTCCAATTTACATTCCTTAAAAATGATCTCTTTTTGCTTATTTTAGATGTAATTTCCTTATTGTTTAAAATGTGTATGTAAAACCCTTCCACTTTGAAAAGCAAGACCTGGGCTTAAAGCTGGGCTCTTCCCTTACCAGTTATATCCCTTGAGCAAATCATTTAGCTTCTTGGAAGTTAATGTCTAGTGGTAAAGTGGGAAGATAAAAATGCCTGTCCACTTCACATAGTTGTGGTACTGATCAAGTGAAAAGATGTACGAGTGTGAGAACTGTGTTGTGAATAGCACGTAGCTCCTCAAATGTTCATGTGTCCCATTAAACCATATGACTCTGCTCTATTTCCTTTTTTTTTTTTTTTTTAAGATTTATTTTATTGTTTGAGAGAAAATGGGAGAGGAAGACCACCACCACCCCCTCACCCCCTCCCACACACACACACAGACATAGTTTCATTCCACACAGGTGGATGTGGGGCTGCTCGGGGCGGGAACCCACATGGAAGGGAAGAACCTTCACAGCCATCCCGGGGGTTACCAGCTGTGCTACAGTTCAGCACATGGGTTTGCACAAACCGGGGCTGGGATCCAATCCCCGGACCTCATGGTTGCAAGGCAAGTGCTCAACCTGCTGAGCTATCCTGACATCTCCGACTTCTCTCTATTTCAAATCTAATATATTATTGGTTCTGGAAAAATGTATTCTTGCATCTTTAATTATTGATTGATTGCCTTTTATTTTGGCTGCTTATTCAGGAAACCTAATCATTTAGAAATTGCAGTGCTGAACTCTAATGCCCAGATCTGCCTCCTAAAATGTTTCTTTTCTTGGTTTCCCCATTTGTAAATTTTTCAGACCAATTGTTATTCAATGTAAAAGGAGCCAGGGAAGGAGGAAATGAGAGAACTGAATAGGCAATTCCTTCCTCTAGAATCAGGGCGGCCTCTGCTCCCCTAGATCTGCTCCTCCACATGAAATAACTAAGACCACAGGCAGCCAAGGCCTGGGTGAGGCACCAAGTATCAGTCCAGCCTGCATGGACTCTGCTGGGGGGAAGGGGAGGCTGTCGCCCTCTGGTGGGCACACTTTAAATCGCAGCCTTCTCTGCATCAGAAAAGGCACCTGAGCCCATCTGGAGTGGCAGCAGCCTCAGATGGCTCAACCCGTGACCTGAAACCCTCCCTAACCAAGGGCCTGCCTGTGAGGGACAGGCTAGGTCTTTGCCTCAGAAATGCCACCTTGTGTCATTTTGAGGCACGCGATCCCTGCAGCTATTCGATTTGAGGCTCAAAAAAACTAGGTTGGAAGTTATACTGCCCGATGTTAGATGGCCTACATCTTTACCCGTATTTGGGGTAGTCCCCGCAAAAGAAAAAATTTTTAATTCAGAATGAAGTTAATCAGAATGAAGTTGCTAGTCCCCGGGCTCTTGTCTCTCCTTTGAACTTTGATTACACTTAGTTTACACTGTCCCAACTCGGGTCTCAAGAAGACATCTGTGGTAACTAGTGTCCCGTGAGGGATGAAATGTTTTGACCAGCTGTGAATGGGAGGGTTGCGGCCACTTTCAATGATTGATCAGCCAATATTTAATGCATGTCTATCCACCTATTCATTTGCGGAAACAACAAATTAGTTCCCACAGTACCAGCCATTGCCTGTTTGCTCTCAGACCTCTTCTCCACCCTTCTCCTGAGAGCCCTGCTTCCTGTTTATCCTTGCAACTTTCTTCCAGCTCCAATGGCCCAGTGCGGGCACTAGCAAGAGGTTGGAGACTGAGAAGTAAGGAGGAGCCAGAGTATCTTTTCCACCCCCATCTCTGTGTTTCAAGCATCGTTTTCTGCCGTGGTTCCAGCTCCCCATCAGACAGCCACTCCATCCAGCGTCCTTGACAGTCCCAGCCATAGGACAGCCTCAGCCTCTGATTCTGAAGACACCATCCCTTCCCTGTGTCCTTTGCAGGCTTGTGGTGGTAGCAGCTTCCTGCTGTCCCCAATATCTGGCTGTTTCATCAGCACATTCAGCTTCTCACCTCTGTCCATTTCCTGTGTAATCGATTCCCTGTTTTAAATTCCCTCTTTGAAATGGCAGTTTGATTTTGTTGTACATGGTGACAGAGGTCTGGCTCAGTCCCTGATCCCACAGAACTCATAGTCTATCAGGGACATCAAATATTAAATAAATAAGCTCTCGGGGATGCCAGGATGGCTCAGAGGGTTGAGCGCCTGCCTTGCAGCCACGACGTTTGGGGATGGAGTCCCAGTCCCAGCCCGTGTGGACCCATATGCTGAAAGGGGGCGTGCTGCCCATGTGGGAGGCCCCAGGTTCAGTTCCCACCCTGTGTGGCCCCTCATCCACCTGTGTGGAATGAAACTATGTCAAAACTAATGATGAACAGCTGTGGGCACTTCTCTGGGCCCTCCCCCTTCTCTCTGCCTCTCTCTCTCTCTCTGTCGAACAATACAATAAATTTTTAAAAATATAAATAGGGGATGCTGAGATGGCTCCGTGGGTTAAGCACTTGCCTTGCAGCCCCGGGGTCGAAGGACCAAGTCCCAGTCCCAGCCCGTGCGGACCTATATGCTGAACTGGGGTGTGCTTCCCATTGTGGGAGGCCCGCAGTTCAGTTCTCACCAAGGCGAGCTTCCCATGAGGGAGGCCCCCTGGCCTGGTTCCTGCCCTGCTCAGTCCCCGCCCACCTGGGTGGAACAAAATCATGTTGAAAACTGATGACATACAACTATGGAGGCTACTCTGGGCCCTCCCCCTTCTCTCTGCCTCTCTCTGTCTCTGTCTCTGTCTCTCTCTCTCTCTCTCTCTGTCAAAAAACAATTAAACAAACAAACAAACCATCTTTCGTACTGTAAGTATTTCAAAAGGGAAGTGCATAGGGACATAAAGCAGAGAGATCAAACCTAGAATAAGAGTGAATTTTGTAGTTGCATGGCTGATGCTAGAAACTTTAAGGAAGTGAGTCTCTACACATGCTAGGGTTGCAGTATGGCAAGTTTTCATGCTACCTCCCGTCCTCCACAGATCCAGCAGGGAAGAAAGGAAAAGACCCTAGAGAAAGGAGGAAGTTAAGGGTTTCAAGCAGGAGTCAATGCACGGGAGTGGCAAAGAAGGAGCGTTGGAGTTATCCCGGCAGCCTGCTTGGGCCCAAGAAAACTAGGCTCTGCCTGGTCCCGCCAGGGGAGGAACCAGAATCTTAGAGGAATGTATTATCCCCTGGCAAACTCCAAAATACATGAGTTAGGCAATGTCCAGGCCAAGCCTGACTCAGAGAAAATGCTTTCCTGAACGTTTAAGCTCCGACGTTACAGTATTTCCCAGGCCTCCTCCCAGCCCAGCACTTCATGGGTAGTGAGGACCAGGGAGTCCTAGGTTGCTGTGCTCCTTTGTCCCAACAGGTTTCCCTTCCTGTGCTGAGGAGCCCAAGGCACCCTTACCTTCTCTTTCTACCCCTCAGTATCCACAAGGTCCCGGTTTCTTCAGCACCTTGACTCTTCTTGCCAAATCATAAAATCTCTACATTTAGTATCAGATGGGGTAGGCCTAGTTTGCTCACCCTCACCAGTTAAAATACTGTTCACAAGACCTTAAGTGTGTTGTTTGAACAGAGGTTTTCCAATTCCATACTACAGAACAAAGCCACTACTCAAGTACATGGCCTTCCCAAGCCTCCCTGCCTTGTAGGGCTCCCTGCAAGTCTGAGGTTCCCTCCAAGTTCTAGGTTAAAATTAGACCTTATTGTGTCTAATAACATAATAAGTCAACCCACCCACAGGGCTCTGGTCTCTCCTTTGAACTCCAAATGACTCAACACTATCAAAACTCGTGACTCAAGCAGTCGTTATAGTTCTGTTGTGGTAACTGAAGCAGACCATGGACAGGAGGGCACTGGGGTGTTGTTACCTGAGAGCCTTGGACTTGGCTGTGGAGCAGCCGTTCTCAGTCTTTGTTCCGTGAGAGAAGGAAGCCCTAAAGCCCCAAGGCATCTATTGTATGTAACAAATCAACTTGTGCCTGTTATGTTTCTAGAATGGTACAAAATGTGTACCAGCCTTAGGAGAACTGAGGAAATAGTCACTTGAATACTATTCTGTAGACCTGAGTTCTCTCCTGGAACCCTTGTTGATAATGGCTGGCCCAATAGTAGAAGTGGTTGCAGGAATACTTTTGTCACACTCTGGAACCTGTTTAGTTCAAAGGAACACATACAAATGATTAGACTCACGCAAGCATTAGCACTGAGTGGAGAGAATGTGGGTATAAAGGCTATAAAGGCATAGTGAGGAACATGGAAAAGCAAGCAGAGGATCCCCAAGAAGTCCACACCCAGGTCTCCTGATGGCCTTTTCCTTTCCTTCTGCATGTTTGAGACCTAGCAGATGTTATTCATTTAAGAGGCTACATCTGACCCATTCAACTCACCAGACTCATGCAATGTTAGCAGAAGATGATTGGAGAAATTAAACTGATTTTTATCTGGGCATGATTACTTTTGCAGGATCTGTTTTCAAGAGCTATCTCCACATAAACTTCTATTCCCATGCACCCCCACTGAGCCCTGTGGGAAGGCAGGGGGCAGAGGACAGAGGGGTACATAGAAGAGGGACTAAATCCCACAGAAAGAAGAGTGAGTGGGGCACAGGAGGGAAGATCCGTTTATCAACCTAATGCCTCCAGAGTCCTGCCAACTGGGACAGGGTTGAGCCTCCCTGTGGGAAGATACGATGGGAAGATGGGAAGAAGCTGGGAAGGTGGATAGATAACACTCAGGCTAGCACTGTTTGTAGCAGTTGTTTTCTAGGTGTTTCACTGACATGTTCTATCGCCACCACAGTAAATGTTTTGAGCACAAAGACTACATTTATGCTATAAATCTTGAGTTTCCTATGGTGTTTAACACAATGCTTCTCTGACAGATGCTTTAATCAGCATACTGTTGATTAATTAGAATCTGCTGTAAGAGGAAAATGGTGTATCCTTGCAACAATTACAGTAGGAGGTTTATGTGAAATTACTGGCTGACTATAATAAAGTTTAGAACATTTAATACTTGTACATTATGAGCCAAGAATCTCTCCCACCATCCCAACCCACTACGTTTCATAGGAGCCACTGACCCCAGCCCACCCCAGTGAAGAAAGACAGAACCTAGAGCTAGGGAGCCTCTTGTTTGCCGCTGGAACTGAGCCCAAAGGCTTCTTTCTCACCTAACTTTGTAGCAACAACAGGCAAGACAGAAACTGGGGACAAAACCGAGCCCTCCTCTCCCTTCCACCCCTGCTCTGCTTCCTGGAGTCACACATGCTTTCTCTGACCCCTTCCCCATGGGAACATCCCTGTTATTGCTGAACTCTACTGTCTTGTCCACAGTCAAAGATGGCTGCCCCGGGAATCCGTTGTACCATCTACCCCGGGGTTTCCGCTCAGCCTCGGGACCTTCTCCGGCAGGATCCTGTGCTCTCCTGTGACCTTATAGCCTGTGACGTCTGACTCCTCTCAGGCAGGACCTCACAGCATCCTGACCCCCGGAGTGGCTCTCAGACTGGTCAACCAGGAACATAGACAGCCAACACTCCAGAGCACTCACATGAAATTGCTTTAGTCTCAAATGCTGGTGGATTAAGTTTCTGTGGGGAACACGCCCTTCTAGTCATGGGAAAAGGTCTTGTCCGTGACCCGCACCTCCTACCCAGAGAACAATCAGGAAGCAGCAGAGTGCCTGTGGAATCAGGAGAGAGGAAGTTGGCCGGTGCCGAAGGATCCTTCACCCTGATGTGACAGTGCTGTGAGAACCCACCCCCACTCTATAGCATGCCTTCAGGGTGACCAGAATGTCCACATCGAGCAGAAAGTGTGGCTCTTCCCCAAGACAATATTGCAGACCTTACTTAGGCACAGCCATCTTCATCCTAAACTTGATGAGCTCAGACCTACTTCCTTCTTCTAAAAATTTATTTTTTTTTAAGATTTATTTTACAGTATTTTATTGTTTTTGACAGAGACAGAGAGGAACAGAGACAGAGAGACAAAGAGAAGGGAGAGGGCCCAGAGCAGTCTCCATAGTTGTACATCATTAGTTTTCAACATGGTTTCATTCCACACAGGTGGGCAGGGGCCACACAGGGTGGGAACTGGGCTGGGGGCCTCCCACATGGGAAGCTCACCCCTCGAGCCAGGGGCTGAACTAGGAGGCAAAAACTGAACTGGGGGCACATCCTAGTTCAGCATATGGGTCTGCATGGGCTGGAGCCAGGATTCAAACTTCAGTTCCCAGGGCTGCAAAGCAAGAGCTTAACCTGCTGAGCCATCCAGGTTTCCCCTAAAAATTTATTTGTATTGTTTTTGACAGAGAGAGACAGACAGACAGACAGACAGAAGGGGGAGGGCCCACAGCAGTCTCCATACGTGTATGTCATCATCTTTTCACCATACTTGTACATCATAAGCTTTTCATATAGTTTTATTCCACAGGTGGGCACAGGGCTGTGCAGGGCAGGAACCAACTGGGAGCCTCCCACATGAGAAGCTCATCCCAGTGAGAACCGAACTGGGGGCACACCCTGGTTCAGCATATGGGTCCACACAAGTCACGATTTGATCTTCAGACCCTGGGGCTGCAAGACAAGCACTCATTCTGTTGAGCCATCCTGTCATCCCCTACTTCCTTCTTTCTACATCATTCCATTGGATATATATTTTTGTTCCAAACATGGAGCCATTTTTACATCATGTCCTGACAAATAAATAAGGATCTTCAACAGACACCTGGATGGCAGGGCTCCAAAGGCCTCCCAGGTAAGATGGGTCTCTTGCCCTTTCCTTTACACCGCCTTCCAAATTTCATTTCCACTCTACTTGGGGAACTGGTGTTCTCTACTCTCCACTCATGGCCTCTGGTAGGTTCCGGTAGCCAGGCCTGCCCTAGGATCCCCATACATCTGACCAATAAGACCTGCCTGATCTTTGCTAGGTCTCATTGGCTGTTAGTGAGTACGTGGTACATTAACTTTTCCTCCCTTAACTATACCGTCTTCAGGGGATAAATGTAGAGCAATTCCAAATACTCCATCACTATCTAAGCCAAGCCGAGTGCCAGAGCTCTGGGATGATGACCCTGCCTTGTGGGCAGGCAAATCCTCTGTCTCTGTTGCAGAGCACACTCAGTCTTCCTATTCCTGCCAATCTGCAAAAAATTAACTACCAACCATCATGACCTTTATACCACATTTATCAACCTTAGCAAAAGGAGATCTGGACTTTGAGAGCTTATGGCAGGCTTGTAAGTTACATAAATGTCTACTAACTACTGTGCTATACACCTGAAACTAACATAATATTGAATGTCAACTGTAATTAGAAAATAAAAAAGTAACTTAAAAAATAATAAAATATCTGGGGAAGCCAGGATGACTCAGAGGGTTAAGTGCTCGCTTTGCAGCCCTGGGGACCGAGGATCGAATCCCAGCCCTAGTCAGTGCAGATCCATATGCTGAACTGGGATGTGCTTCCCATGCAGGATGCTCCCAGTTCAGTTCTCACCCCCCAGTTCGGCCTCTGGCTCGAGGGGGCGTGCCTTCCATGCAGGAGGCTCCCAGCCCAGTTTCCACCCTGCGTGGCCCCCACCCACCTGTGTGGAATGAAACCATTTTGAAAACTGATGTACAACTATGGAGGCTGCTCTGGGCCCTCCCCCTTCTCTCTGTCTCTCTCGGTCTCTGTCAAAAACAATAAAATAAATCTTTAAAAAATAATAAAATATCTTTTTGGTGCCCCCTCTGAGTTATGAGAGAGAGAGAAAGAGAGAGAGAGAGAAAGAGGGAGGGAGGAAAGGGATGGAAAGAAGGAAGGAAGGAAGGAAGGAAAGAAGGAAGGAAGGAAGGAAGGAAGGAAGGAAGGAAAGCTTGGTATTTGGCAGGCTTGACTGCCCAAAGAAGTTTAAGGAACAGCTTAGCCAATCATGTCAAAGTTGATGGCGTTCTCTAGACCCATGACTAACACATTTTTACTCAATATATTTTAAGTCACTGTACTCAAATAGGCAATACGACCTGGAATCTGATCAGCAATTCTGATTCTGGGGCATCCAGGAAAATTTCCAGCTCACTGAACTGTATGTACACAAATAGAGAGACAGTTTAGCGTGGTATATGACAGCGGCTTTCAAACTTTTTGGCTCCACAGTAAGAAATTTATGTTAAATAGCAACCCAATACACACAGACAGACACAGACACACAAACACACACGCCTCCATAACTGAAACATATTTCTTGAAGCAAAACTGGCTTAGAGGAAGATGCATGTGAAAGTGATTTCTTAGGAAACATTTCCAGGAAAAAGAATTAGAGAAGTGAGGAAGTTGGACCAGGAAGGGACCCAATAAGGGTATAACACCAAGCTAAGTTGCATATAGGATAATATGGACTCATTTCCACAGAGGTTTTGGAGGGCATTGTGGGTCACACCTCAAAGTCATCCCAATAAGAAGGCAAAAACCTGGTGTGTATCTATCACTGTCACCATCAGTCACTGGTTAAGGGCTGTGGGGGGAGGATGGGGGAAGGGACACAAATTCCTAGGCTCCTCTGGTTCACCAGCACCTCCCAACAACATGCAGGCTTTGGGGAGAGAACTCACACTGGAATTCAGCTGCACTAAGAAGGTAAAGAGAGCCCAGGTGACATGAGCAGAAAGGGAATGCACCTGCCACAAACACTCAATGAATGACAAACTGTGATGCTTTCTATTCTGGTGATGTTTTTTGATATACACGTTTTTTAACTGTCTGGTCGTGAATTTGAAGCGCAAGGCAGCCACTTACAAGCTGTTATTTAACTTGCCTGAGACTTATCTTCATTCCTAAAATGGGAATAATAATAGTATTAGCTTTGCTCCTTGTGGTGAAAATCAGAATTGACATAGATATTCCTAGCAAATAGGAGGTGCTCAACTAATAGCTATTAATAAATGTATCCTCAAAATGCCTCAAAAGAGTAATACAGGAAACACCAGGATGGCTCAGCGGGTTGAGCGCTCGCTTTGCAGCCCTGGGGTCCAAGGATCTAATCCCAGAGCCAGCCCGTGCGGACCCATGTGCTGAACTAGGAAGTGCCCCCAGTTCGGTTCTTGCCAGGGCCCACGCAGGAGGCCTCTGGCTCAGTTCGTGCCCTGTGCAGCCCCGCACCCACCTGTGGAGTGAAACTATATTGAAAACTAATGACGTACACCTATGGAGACTGCTCTGGGCCCTCCTCCTTCTCTCTGTCTCTCTCTCCCTGCCTCTCTATCAAAAAAAAAACAAACACAAAAAACAATAAATTTTTATTTTTATTTTAAAAAGAGTAATACAAGAATTTCTGTATTGACTACATTCACAACACACACACAAGTGGTTGGGTATGGGTTTCTTTGCAGAGATACAATGGGTATCTACACAAATATTCACCACCTCCTGCCTTTATGCCTTTGTTCTTCATTCCCTTTGACTAAGATTTCTTATTATTCAAGCTTTGTCTTAAATGTCCCTCTTTCATGAAGCTTTCCCAGACCACCTGAATCAAAAATACTCTGTCCCACCTCTGAATTGCTATTCCATTCTATCTGAAATTATTTTACGGTACTTTGTCCACTTTCTTTTTTCCTTTTTGTGTTATCTATTAAAATCCTGACTTAGAAACAGACAGAAAAATCAATGAAATGAAATAAAATCCACAAACAGGTTCAAATACGCATCAGAATAATAAAGAAATCAAAGCATGGGGTAATTCACACAGTACTGAGATAACTGGTTAACCATTTGGACAAAAAATAACCTTGACCTCTATCTCACTGTCTATACCAGAACAAATATCAGGCAGCCCAAAGGTTTAAACACACACACACACACAAACAAGCAACATTAAATAACTACATGAAAAAATAAATTTTTTACACTTTTGGAGTAGCAAAGGCCTTTCTAAGCATGATATAAAATTTAGAAGCCATAAAAGAAAAGATAAACTTTATCCCATAAAAATTTTAAAAATCTACATGTCATTAAAAAGACACATTTTCAAATGTTACACTGAGAAAAATATTTACAACAGATAACATTCAAGTGGTTAATTTTTCTCATAGAGAATTTATAAGAATAAGTAAGAAAAATGTAAACAGCCCAATAAAAGTAGACAAAGGACAGGAATAAACAGTTTATGAAATAAGAAATACAATTACTTGTAAACATTTGAAAAATATTCAATCATCTTAATAAATGTAAATTAAAATATTTTTCACCCAGATTGGCAAAAAATTAAAATGTTTGGTGACACCGAGTGCTGCTATGAAGGTGTAATGAAATGGACACCATCACCTGAACTGCCTTTCAGACTGGAAAAGGGCACAGCTTTTCTGGAGGGCAACTGGCAATTTCTATCAAAATGTCAAAGGCATGTAACTTTGCCCCATCACTTCCACTATTTACCTGGACTTGGTACAAGTTCTCCTAGCTTTGTGTACAAAAATGCTATTGCAGGGGAAGCCAGGATGGCTCAGTGGGTTAAGCACTCACTTTGCAGCCCCGGGGACCAAGGATCGAATTTTGGCCCCAGCCCATGCGGACCCATATGCTGAACTGGGGAGTTTGGTTCTCACCAGGGTGAGACCTCGGCCCAGTCCCTGCCCTGTGCAGCCCTGCACCCACTTATGGAATGAAACTATGTGGAAAAACCAATGATGTGCAATTATGGAGACTGTTCTGGGCCCTCCCCCTTCTCTCTGTCTCTGTATCTCTCTCTGTCAAAAACAATAAAAATAAATCTTAAAAAAAAAAAAAATGCTATTGCATCATATGTAGTAGAGAAAAGCCATAAACAATGAAAGTGAACTTCAATAGGGGACGGATAAGCGATAGTCCATCCAGTTAATGAAAGAAGGAATAAGAAGTAGATCTGCATGGCTGGCTAGTCAAAGTTCTCCGAGATAAACCAACAAGATAAGGAGCTTGCATGCATAAGTGCGTGGGCAAGCTAGCTCACTCGCGCGCTCTCTCTCTCTCTCTCTCTCTCTCTCTCTCTCTTTCTCTCTCTCTCACACACACACACACTGTGACACACACAAATGAGTGCACATAAGAAATGATGAACAATGAATAGGGTCTTTAGTCCAATTTAACAGTACTGCACCAATGTCAATGTCTTGGTCTTGACATTGTACTACAGATGTCACCACTGGGGGAAGTTGAGAGAAGGGGACACTGGGACTCTGTGAACTACTTTTGAGTCTATAATTACTGTAAGTCTATAATTACTTCAAAATAAAGTTTTTTCGAAAACACAAGGTGCATAAAGTGTGATTTCCTGGTTATTAACAAAGTATAAAAGGTAAGAACAAACCCTATGTCATTAAATTCAAAATGGGTGAACAGAGTGTTCGTTACCAGGACCAACCCACCCATTCCCTTCATTCCTGAGGGTTTGCTACAGGCAGAAGGATAATAAATTCTTAAACTATCCTATTTCCTTTGCAGAGATTAAAAAGAATACTTAAGAATTTATCTGGCCCAACAAAGAGAGGGCTTTCGGAAGTAGACGGCTCTGTCCTTTGGCAAAGCTTGTGATGGGCCTTATTCATTTCATACCCTCAGCCTCTCACACTGTTCTGAAAGCAGGACCGGGAAACTGAAACTGCTTTGCATAACAATGTCAAATGTTATCTCCAGAGAGAGCAGGCTGGAGCCTGTAGGAAACTGGTTTTCTTTCCTCAAGTGGGTTTAGACTGCATTGTCCCTAAGAATTGCTGTTAGTTCTTGGAAGGGGGGGATTATGGGGGGGGGGGGTACATACACTCAGTTAATCTAGAAATTCCTCACAGGAAAATGGAATACCTCAGGAGGGATGAGGGGACATTTCTTCACCTCAAACCAGCAGAGAAATCTCGAAGGAAACCATACGGCGCTCCAGAACTAGACTTGCACTATTGTTCTGGCCTTGGAGTGCCGAAGCCCCTCACCCCTGCAATTTTTAATGAAAACCCCCATCAAATAACCCAGACTGGCAGCAACTGCAGTGATTGGAGTCTTCCTTCAGAATGCCCTGTTGCTCTGATTTGGGGGAAAGGGCCAATCCTCGGGGGAACATCCCTGGGTGCAGGGCATGGGGTCTTGCATTGGAAAGATTCTGATGAGGGAAATTGTCCAGTGTGTCTTCAGCAAAACAGACACCTGGTGGGAGTTAGGAGTCCAAAGGTTGAGTGGAAGTGACACCTGTGACAGGCACAGAGAGGAAGCAGGATTGAGGAACTGTTAGACCACATGACACAGATCTGACACACGCAAGCCCAACAGGAAGTTTCAAAGCAGAGATGACTGTTAGAGACCCGGAAGGCCCTGTACCACCATCCTGCTCCATCACCGACTAGAGCCATCCTGAGAAGGAACTTACTGTCAGCGGCAGGCTGACAGCTAATCAGACTCCCAGCAGCCAGTGAGAGCCCTTTCTAGAAGGAAGATAGGCTGCTAGCTGTATTGCCATGTCTGCCACAGGGACTGTCTCTGAGGGAGGATAGGAGGGAAGTCACCATTCTGAAAATAGAGCTAAGAATTTGATTGTGCCGGACCCCATGGAAAGTCTTCTTAGGCATCCTATTTGGGAGATTTGTCCCCCTATGTTGTAATTCACTCCACCCCTAAATCTTCAGTGAATTTCTTGGTGCAATGGCATTATGAGGAAGAAAGGAAAGGCAGCTGGGGACATGTGATCCTCCCCATCCTGTCCCTGCATCTCAGCCTCTACCTGGAAACCATGCCCAGGCTATAATCTGGGCTTCCCAGAAGTGACCAGCAGCAGAGCGCGTTGAGAACCAAGATGGAGCCAACTGCTACTTGAAAATAGACTGGAGACAGCTCACAACCACCACCACCCCTTTCCAAACACAGCAGAAGAAAGCAACCCGGGCCTGAGGGAAAAGAGGCCTGTCTTTAAGAACTTTTCGCTGCTTCTGTATAGAGCTCCTAAGAAAGACCTGTACACTGGGGAGGCCAGGATGGCTCAGTGGGTTAGGCGCTCACTTTGCAGCCCTGGGGACTGAGGATCGAATCCCGGCCCCGGCCTGTGTGGAACCATATGCTGAACTGGGGAGTGCCCCCAGTTCGGTTCTCACCGGGGCGGGACCCTGGCCCAGTTCCTGCCCTGTGCAGCCCCACGCCCACCTGTGGAATGAAACTATGTGGAAAAACCAATGATGTGCAACTATGGAGACTGTTCTGGGCCCTCCCCCTTCCCTCTGTCTCTGTGTGTGTCTCTCTCTCTGTCTCTCTCTGTCAAAAACAATAAAAATAAATCTTAAAAGAAAGACCTATATAAACACTGGATGGATGATTTCAAAACGGTGTTCACCAACAGCTATCTAAATACAGGGCAATCAGAGAAAAATATTGCAGAAACAAAACCAGAAATTCAATAAGCTATGCAGGGGAAGCCAGGGGAAGCCAGGATGGCTCAGCAGGTTAAGTGCTCACTTTGCAGTTCCGGGGAACGAGGATCAAATCCCGGCCCCGGCCTGTGCGGACCCATGTGCTGAACTGGGGAGTGCCTCCAGTTCAGTTCTCACTGGGGTGAAACTCTGGCCCAGTTCCTGCCCCATGCAGCCCGGCGCCCACCTGTGGAATGAGACTATGTGGAAAAACCAATGATGTGCAACTATGGAGACTGTTCTGGGCCCTCCCCCTTCTCTCTGTCTCTGTCTCTCTCTCTGTCAAAAACAATAAAAACATAAATCTTTAAAATAAGCTATGCAATAGAATTATGAAATTCTAGAGAGAGCAGTATCTCATAAAATTAATAAACCATTACATAGGCAAAGATTATGTCAGCCTCTGGCACCTACAGACCCACTTACTGTTTTGGATTATTGGTGTTTTTTTGTTTTGTTTTTTTAAGTAAACTAGTTTTCAACAGTTAAAAATCAAGTATTTCATATTAAAACCCAGATTTCTATCTTCTGCTTTAAAAGGTTTAGATCTGGCAATGCTAGGCTGGCATTCTCAATGACAAGCGTGGGTGGAACTCAGTATGCCTTGGTTCAGCAAGCTGCTGCAGGTCAATGAGGCCCACCACTCCCCATGGACTCTCAGCCATGGAGGCCAGGGTATGTTGACACTTATTGCAGAACTTACGTCAGCAACCAAAGTTTAAACCACTCTCGGTCCCATGTATGAGAGGAAAGGGCAGCAGGTAAATGCACTGTAGAATAACAAATCCATCAGGATTTGCTTAAATCTTTTTTAAGGTAATTCGACCATAGCCATCAATTTAAAACATTTGACCAGGGTACAAATAGCTTTGCACCAAACACAAAATATATACTGTATATATCCACAGTTATTCACTGTAACATGGTTTGAAATAGCAAAACACTGGAAGCTGTTCATCAGTAGGAGACTGGCTAAATAAATTATAGAATACACACACAATGGAATACTGTACCACTATTTTTAAAGGGGTAGAGAGAATAGAGGAGATCTATTGTGTAGCACTCAGAACAGTCCTCAAGAATGTATTTTAAGATACAAAAGAAAAATAGGGGAGGAAAGAAAGAAAAAAAGCCAGTAATTTGATGGACAGAATGTATAGTGTCATTCCATTCATGGGAAACATTTTTAAGTGAAAAAAATGCACATCAATGCACAGGAAATTTCTGGAAGGATACACAAGACCAAGAGCTGTGTGGAAAGTAGGGAAGAGGAGCACAGGGAAGAGTTACCTTTTTACTTTTCACTTTGTAACCTGTGTCTTTTTTAAATCATGAAGATTTGTTATTTTAATAGTTTAAAGAATAGACATTTTGGGGAAACCAGGATGGCTCAGTAGGTTAAGCACTTGCTTTGCAGCCCCAGGGACAGAGGATCAAATCCCAGCCCCAGCCCATATGGATTCATGTGCTGAACTGAGGTGTGCTTCCATGTGGGAGGCCCCCAGCTCCGTTCTTGCCCCCTGGCTGGGCAGGGGGGGTGGATGGGGAGGGGGATGCCTCCCATGCAGAAGGCCCCCAGCCCAGTTCCCACCCTGCATGGCCCCCGCCCACCTGTGTGGAATGAAACTATGTTAAAAACTGATGACTTACAACTATGGAGACTGCTCTGGGCTCTCCCCCTTCTCTGTCTCTGCCTCTCTCTGTCAAAACAATAAAATAAATCTTTTTTAAAAAAAGAATAGACATTTTAATAACTAAAACAAAAACACATTGGTGCTAAAATAAAATTCCAATTCAGAGTAAACTAATTTCTAAGAAAACTGTCATTCTCCAACAATGTCAGAAAAATTAAGTGGAACACCATTCAACATTGACAGGGGTCAGGTTGCCTTGATTCACTGTGATTTCACATATGGAAATAAAAATGCCTACCTCACTGGATTGGAAATATTCAATAAAATTTAGAGAAAGCACCCAACATTTGCTGGCACTTAGTTCAATAAAAGTTGCTATCCCCAGCCGTCCCACACTGCCCAATCATGACTTGTGTCAAATGATGATGCATGAACCAATGACCAACCTGGGATGGCTACAGCAAAACCCAAGATTTAAATTCCACCCCAGGTGAATTTCCTTCTGGACCACAGTCAGTCCTTGAAGAACATGGGCATGTAGTCCTCATCCACAGAAGCATTTCTTCAAGATCTGCAGCTGGTACCACCTTCATACAAGAACAATCCCATTGCATATTAAAGTTCCCATCTCAAAGAGACTCCTTCATGACCGTTTATTTTCCCCAAAGATTTCTTACCTTCAACAAACCAACTTGATGTGGAATAGGAGCTAGAAACTCCCTCACTTCTTGCCTTCCCTCCACACTTTTCTGTTCATAGACACCCCTACCCCCAAAATCCCCTGTGCTCTCCCAAAAGAAACGATGCTGGAGGAGCCAGTGTTCAGGGGTACCCAGGACAGAATTTTCTTTTCCCAGAATCCTTTGCTTTTGGGGGCATGGTCTCCCTCACTCCCACCAACCTCAGCAACTGGATCTGACTGCCCATTTCTGGGTAGGAGGTGAAGAGAGATCCAATTCACCTGCAGACCTGTCCCTTTGAACCAAAAGCCTTGAGAACCCCTACTCTAGTCCTCCCACACACCCTCCCCCCAGTCCTCTGCGTGGACGGAGAGTGCTGGGAAGGGTGCTCACAGTGCATTAGCTCTGAACAGGAGAGGAGGAAGAGCAGTGTCATGCTACCCAGCCACTGTTGTCAATAATTCATGAGGTTCAGACTGAGGGGCACCAGTCAGAGTCAGTTTTCCCGGATATGGGGAAACTTAGACGTGAGCTCTCTCTTATCTTATCGGGATGAGCTGAGTACCAAAGCTTAGTCCCAAAGCTGTAATTTCTTGGCTGAGAAGTACTCGTGTACTATAAAGCCAGTGCATACTTTTACATCACTTGCTACCCATACAACCCCCTTTTGAATGCTGAAATTCTATTTTAGCTGGTCAGCTGACCTACATATACTAAAGGAATCTTTAGCAAGTATGAATTCTATTAAACAACAACCCCCCAAACTGAATTTCACAGACTAGCATTCTCTCTCCTCTAATTGTAGGACTAATATAGGGTTGCCAAGCTGCTGATTTCACCAACCAACGACCCTTTCCTCAAGCTCCCCATCTGCTTTTATCATCTTTTCTTTTGTTTTGTTTTTTTAAGATTTATTTTTATTGTTTGAGAGAAGGTGTGTGTGTGTGTGTACATGAGAGAGAGAGAGAGAGAAACGGGGACGGCCCAGAGCAGTCTCCATAGTTGTACATTATTAGTTGTGACATAGTTTCATTCCACACAGGTGGATGTGGGGGTTGCATGGGGCAGGAACCAAACCAGGGGCCTCCAGCCATCCCAATGGCTACCCCTTACACTGCTGTTCAGCATATAGGTTTGCATGGGCCAGGAATCGAGCCCTGGACCTCAGAATTTTGAGGCAAGATCTCAACCACTGAGCTATCCTGACATCTATTTATCATCTTTTCTTAACAGAAAGACTAACGCCAAGGGGGGGGGGCGGGGAAGAAGTAAAGGCCTATGAAACCCACTGTATTTTTTATTTTTCTTCTTCTCATTTTGCATTGAGCTACTGAAAAAGTTTGCCATGGATCCGCACTACTTCTCCGTCTGGCATTCGGAGGCCAATGGGTTAAACCAGTTCAGACACCGGCTTGGGTCCGTCAGGGCCTTTCTGCAGTGTATCACGAGCTATCCAGATTTATTGATTTTCCCAGAAACCCGGGAGGGAAATCACTTTAGCCCACTTGGCAGAAGTGGAGGCTGAAGTCTTGGACACAGAATTGATAGCTGGAGAGAATTTTATTCATCTACTCTAGCATCCTCAGTTTACAGATAAAGAGTCTGGCCTGTGGCAGCAATAATAATTACTTTATGCTGGCAATAATTGCTATGTGTTTAGTAGTTTACAGTTTATAAAGTGCTTTTATGTTCAACAAATATTTGTTGAAACAGGATGGAGACTAAGACCTGGGGACATGATGATTGTGGCCAAGGGAGTGCTCCTGAGTTCTGGGTATTCTTACCACTGATTGGGGGTCCTCTGGCCTCCTTGCTACCATTTAGGCCCTGCACAATGGGGAAGTCCTCTTGAGGTGGAGGGTATACAGGGTCCAGCTAGGATTTTTATCCCCACACACTGGATACCACAGTGATCAGAGTCTGCCATCCCAGTCTGTCAGGACGGAGAAGCCCTTGAGCCGGAGTGAAGGGTAGGGCCAAGCCTAGCCCATCTGCTCCCCATCCCGTCTCTATCCCAGGCTCCTCCACCCTCACCTAGAACCCTCATAAGGTGACTCCGTGGGGACCAGAGGCCTCACCTCCATGGGCAGTCTCAAAACATTTACCCTCCTATAGACTGTCACATATGTAGACCCAGACTTTCTCGGAGAAGGGGGTCCATCTTGAGGTTCTGGGAAACAAAAGCAACCAACTCAAAGCTCCCTGTACCCCCAGAAAAAAAATCACGTGGAGTCGTAATGTGGAAGGAGTCTGCAGGTTCCTGCCGGGGTTCTGGCCATTGAGGGAACTGGAATGGACAGCCCTGTCCCATCCGAGCCAGGAAAAGAGCCGAGGACGGCGGGGTGCGGCGGCCAGGCGCCCGCAGGGGGCGCCCGCGGCCACGGCCTGCCCTCCGGAGCGAGGGGACGGCGCCGAGCGGGAGGACAGGGCCAGCCCACGGGCGGGCCCGAGGGGGCGCGGGGCGCGGGGCGCGGGGCGCGGGGCGGGCGTGGGCCGGGTCGTTGCCCTGCTGTCACCGACCTCAGGGCGGAGCTGACCCCTGCCGAGTCGGCCAGCGCCATGCAGAAGGCGGGGTTGTTGCTGGGCGGCTGTGTTCGCTCCTGGAAGTCGGTGCGGATGGCCAGCTCCGGGGTGGCTCGTGGAGTCCCGCTCGCGAATAAGGTGGCCCTGGTGACGGCCTCCACCGACGGGTGAGTGCCCCGGCGGCAGTCTTTGCGGTCCCCGCTCCCTGTCCTTGCTGGGCTGTGTCCTCAGGCCTGGCCCCAGAAGCAAGGCACCACGAGGTCGGCCTGCAGTGACCCCGAATCCCCTGGCCGGTGTCCAGCTACACCAGCTCAGTGCTGGCCCCAATCAGTCCGCTCCCAGGGCTGCGGGTCGCCTCCATTAACCTGCCCCACTTGGAGTCTGGGAACACCAGACACCAGAAATCCAAAACAGTCCAGATTTCAACAAGCCTATCCCACTGCCTCCATCGACTGTAGACATGTTCCAGACACCCCATTCGGGCACTGACAAGTCTCCCAGAACTGCACCCCTTACCTGGCAGGAACACAAGGCCCATGGATCCAGGTGTCTATTTAGTTCAGTGGATTTTGACCTCCCTTGCCTGGCCTATTTCTCAACCAACACTCTTATCTCTACTGCTTCTCAGCCACTCAGGACTTTGCTAGACACCAGCGCTACGCAAATCTAAATTATAAATGTATTCAAAATGCTAATGTCTGACAGTTGCAAAATGTGTAACCCTTACTACTCCCAGGGGAGTAATGTAAAATACTTACATTTTTAAAGCAGAGATCCATCCTTTCGTATGCACCCAAAAATATAACTAAAGTCTAATTTTGAGATGAAGTAGACTAGTAAGGAAGATACTTGGAGGCAGGGACTCTTTTGAGTGAGACCGTCCAGTCATGGAAGTGGCTGTTGCTACACCCCAAGTTCATTTCTCTCCCCTTTGTCCCTCCAGGACCAACTATGGTGGTCCTGAATTTAGACCTAGGAAACTACGGAGGAGGTTGTGACATCGGCAGGTTGTAGCATCTGCAGGTTGTAGGCCAAGCTTGTCCAACCTGTGGCACAAGACAGCTTTGAATATGGCCCACACAAATTCATAAACTTTCTTAAAACATTATGGGAGATTTTTTGCGTGGTTTTTGTTTTTTTTTTTTTAAGTTCATCAGCTATTATGAGCATTCGTGTATTTTATGTGTGGCCCAAGACAATTCTTCTTCCATTGTGGCCCAGGGAAGCCAAAAGTTTGAACACCGCTATTCTAGGCAATTCAAGCTCCGGACAGAATGATGGAGGTTGTTTGCAATAACCATCTGGGGAAGAAGGTCCTCATGGAGTGAAACACCAGTGAACCATCGGGGACCTTAAGACATTGATCTTAAGAAACTGATCGCAGCCCAAACGGGTACCATTTGGAAGAAGATTCTACTGAAGAAGTGGTACACAATTTTTAAGGACCACATTTCTCTAGGGGACTATGAAATCCACGATGGGATGAACCTGGAGCTTTATTACCAATAGAGCAAAATTCCTTCCCCCTGTCCTGCCCTCCCCTCACCTCTTCTTCCACCCTTACCCCCCACACTGGATGGATGCTTGTTTTTAAAATGTCATGTTAATAAAAACTTGAAAGCGGAAAACATAAGAAAACTGAGACATAACAAATAATTAGTTGCAAGTGGGTTACTATTTAAAGATACATTGACATGCTTTCTCATTTGTATTTCTGCTGTGTCACCCTTAAAAATTAACCGGCAAAGGTTATTTAAGTAGCAGTTGAGTGTATTTCAGAATAGCAGAGGAATTGCAGTTTGAAAAAAGCAGAGAAAAGGAGATGTGAAAACCGGCGAACCATAGAGAAGTCAGAGGAGACAAAAGAGAGGTCGGCCTTTATAAGGTTTTAGGAGGAAACGGGTGAAAATGTGGCCACTTCTCACTGGTGGCTGGCAGAGGGATGGTTGTTGCTGGGGAAAGAGGATGGGCATACCTTGAGGTGAGGTCTGTGGAAGGTGATGTCACTTCCTGGGAACCTAGTCTGAGGGCCAGAACCATAAAAAACATAAGTAATGGGTGCCCAGAACATGCTACGCATGTCCACCTGTATGGTAATGGCTGTGCCATTAGCCCTATTTTACACATAATACAGACTCATGAAGGTCATGTGGAAGGAGAGCTAGAATTCAAACCCAGGCAGTCTGACTCCGGAGCCCATGTTCTCAACCTCTTCCCTGTACTGGCCTTGACAGCCCTTATCTCTCTCGGCCCACAGGATCGGCCTCGCCATCGCCCGGCGTCTGGCCCAGGACGGGGCCCACGTGGTGGTCAGCAGCCGGAAGCAGCAGAACGTGGACCGGGCGGTGGCAGCGCTGCGGGAGGAGGGTCTGAGTGTGACGGGCACCGTGTGCCACGTGGGGAAGGCGGAGGACCGGGAGCGGCTGGTGGCCACGGTGAGCAGCAGAGATACGAGCACAGAGCTAGGAGGTGGCAGAAGGGAGCCCGCCTGAGCCTCCTTCCTTGCTTTCCTGGACAACACTGTGCGATCCAAGCTAGCTTTTAACCACAACATAACAGTGTGTTCTGTGTACCCACACCCGTCTGCCAGCACATTTTTATTGTGTACCTTTCTCTTATGTCTCCAAGAATCATCCCATCCCAGTCAGAGAATCGAAAACCACTCTAATGCTTCAACCCTGCATCAGCCCTTGGGGGCACCCCAAAAAACAGCTGGTCCTGGTTCTCCAGTAATTTCCTATCTAATTGGGCAAATGAGAAGGGTAAATACAATCACAAAATAGATGTTCCCACTCGCGAGCTAATAAGCAATCCATCCCCTGTGCTTCAGTGTAGAGTCAAGTCCCTGGAAACCTGCAGGAGGCAGCCCGTATGTTTCAGCCACCGATGGCATGCCATTCCCTTTGTTCAGAGCCTATACAGATCCGCACTAAGCCTAGCAACAACCCAAGTAAGGCAAAGGCTATTTTCTCAGTTTACACTCTGCTCAGAATGGTGGAGCAACATCTCAAGGTCCCACAGCCAGTAAGAAAAGAGCTGTGAGTCAACCTAGACCTGCCAAGCTGCCTACCAACTACCAGGCATTTCCCCCTTAGCAGTCAGGCCTTGGGAGCCCACTGGGGCTGTAGTCTCAAAGACAGTGTCTAAGCCAGCGTCAGAGTTGGTGCCTGGTGCCAGCTGCACAAGAAAATATGAACATCTGGCAAAGGAGGCTCCCCTTCCCTCAGGTCTCAGGGCACATACTTTATCCCCTGGAGTAGAAGGAAGCATCTACCCAAGAAGGGACAGTATGGGATTGTGCTAACCAATTGAAAGGCTGGTAGAAATAATCTGAGTAATCTCCTTAGAAGAAGAAGACCTTAAACAATGATAGACAGTGGTATGATAGACGGCATAAGGTTATTCAATTTTGTTTTACACTTTATTTATTTACTTTGACAGTCAAGATTATTTTATATTAATTTCAGGTATAGAGCATAGTGGTTAGACATTTATTTATATCATTTAAGAAGTGAGCCCCCTGACTAGTCTCGTACCCACCTGGCACTATACATGGTTATTACAATATTATTGACTATATTCCTTATGCTATACTTTACATCCCATGACTATTTTGTAGCTACCAGTTTATATTTCTTAATCCCTTCACTGTTTTCACCCTTCCCCCCCAACCCCCCATCTATCACTTCAATAAATCTAGTACCCATCTGACACCATACATAGTTATTACAATATTATTGACTGTATTCCTTATGCTATAACCTACATTAAGGTGACCAGACGTCCTGCTTTTGGCGGGACAGTCCCAATTTTTAACAATTTGTCCCACGACCCGCAGCGTTTTAAAAAAGTCCTGATTTTTGGAAAGAATGCACGACAAGCTAGGGAACGGCGGGACATAGACCAAATTTTTAATCAAGAACCCTCTTCCCCCCGGTCAATGGTGTCCCGCTTTACCAATGTTAAAATCTGGTCACCTTACTTCCCCATGACTACTGTGGAACAACCAATTTGTACTTCCTAATCCCCCTTTTTCACTCACCCCCAACCCCACTCTCATCTGGCAACCATCAACATGTTCTCTGTATCTATGAGTTCGTTTCTGTTTTGTTTGTTCATTTTCTTCTTTAGATTCCACATCTAAAGGAAACCACTTGCACCTGTCTTTCTCTGTCTGACACTCCATTCAAAACAATACCGTCCAGGCCCACCCACGCTGCTGCAGATGGCAAGAACCGTTCTCGTCCATGGCTATGCGATATTCCATTCTATACATGTACCACCTCCTCCTTATCCATTCTTCCATCTGTGGGCACCAAGGCTGCCTCCACATCTTGGTCATTGTAAACACTGCTGCCGTGAACATATGGATGCATTCACCCCCTGGAAATAGTGTTTTGGGTTCTTTGGAGCAATGCTCGGAAGTGGGAATACTGAGACCTTCTTTGTCTATTGTTATGGCCTTTGTTTGAAAGTCTGTTTTGTCTGGTATAAGTATTGCTACCTCTGCCCTTCATACCAGTCTTGGGGTGGCTTCTTCTGTTCAGCTAGACTTCAGATGCTTCTCAGTGATGGCTGTTCTGTAGTTTAGTTGTAATTGATGTGGTTCTGAGGGTGAGCACAGTGTTTACCTATACCACCATCTTGACCGGAATTCAAGCTTATCCAGTTTTTAAGAAACTGTTGGGAAATATTCAGATATACAATGGAGAGTGACACCTGTAGGTCCAAGGAAGTCACATTGCCTGGCAGAGGCTGCTGGATAGAGCCTGAGATTGGTTCCTTGATCTGAGGCTGAAGGGAGCCAGCTGGGATCCTGGGCCAATTGGAGACTAGTCATGTGAAATGTACGTAACAACTTAAGATCAAAATCCTTCCAGAAAAGCCACCTCTCACCCCCACTATGTCCACTTAGCCTATGTGAAGTAAAAGGGGGTTCCAGAGGACCCTGCAAAATGAGCATTCAGCTGAGGGACTGACAGAGTGAGGAGCACAGGCTCGCGGGTGCTGGTGTAATGGGATGGTGGGAAAGGGCACAGGGCCTCCGTAGTCTCCCAGAGGAATTCAGAAATAAGAGACCGTGTGATGTATTGAGCAAGAGAGAATCTGGCACTGGTAGGAAAGATATATTGAAATAGAGAAGGGTCTGAGCCATGGACAGCAACAAGGAAGCTGTTGCTGTAATTCAGGCCTGAAGCAGTGATGGTAAAACCAGAATGGATACACCCAACATTCCCAGCCATTTAGTGGAAACCAATCAAGATATTTTTTTCTAACCCAGTGTCCAGAAATGGGAAATGGAGAGAGGAGTCAAAAATGACTGTCAGGGCAACATCAGGGTGGCGAATGATAGGTTACTTGTGAGCAATTTGGAAAGTGTTCTGCTTGTTGCCAGCTGTCACCCTGCGATGAGGAAAGCAGCTGCCCTGAGGGTGGTTACTACCCAGGGGCCTCCTAATGGCCTCAAATCTTCTCAGAGGTGGTGAGCAGAAACCACATTAGCTGCTTCTCCACTCGATTATACTTTTTCTAAAAAAATATACCTATCAGAACACAGAGCAACTCTTAACCGCTTTTGTGTAGTGATCATACAATTTAGAGTGAGACTTAGAAGACACCATCTGGGTAGTCAGAGCACCTTTCTCATTAATCGTTTCTGGTGCTCTGTCCAGTCAAAACCCAGCCTTCTTCCCTGTCCTTGCTGAGAGACCTGGAAGGAGAGGGGGACAGGATGCTCAGCAGAAATGGAAAAGCAATCCAGGTGATTCTGGTGCAATCTACTACCTTCCTACCCCCAAACACTCAAGCACAGGGCACAGCACACTTCACTTTCTAGCGTATTCTACACTTTCCTAATCACAAATTTATAGGCCAGACTTACGTAGAGCCAAGTCAGGTGACTGGGGTGTTATGCTAGGACATCACAATTTACAGAGCACACAAAGCACTGATACTGATTTTTAAAAGATGATGTAATTTTACATTTTGTTCCATTTACATGTTGAGAGCCCAGGCAGTGTAAAAACAACTGAGCTTAGCACCTAGTTAGCAAGAATAATTAGTTAAAACGGGAGCTAGCAGATGGTACACATTGTTAATAACACCCCTCTGTGTGCCAAATCATGAAGCACAAAGTTGCCTGAGGGCCCATTTACTGCCACTTGCCCCAGACATCAAAATTGCCAATTCTGGGCCAATGCAAAGTCAGATTTCAGAGTGGTGTATTGTTGGCAGATAGTTTGGCCACTCATTATTCCAGCACATGCCTGTCACCACCTACTTACAATTTATTAAAGAGGGGCAATGTTACCTTTCTTGGTTTTCCCCGATTTCGATCTGAGTTTCTACCTTGAATCTTCCATGCCGCCAAGCCAAAGGGGGGGGGGGGGAGGGAGGGGAATGGGGCTTATGGATGGAGGGTGGAAAAACGACATTATGACCGAGTGAGTACGAAACTGCTTTAAGCCCAGACTGGTCTCTTCATTCCCCATCAGACCTATTTCAGTTCTGCCACCACTAACTAGCTTTGTGCCCTGAGCAAATCACTTGACCTCTCTCTCCCAAAGACCAAAATAGAAAGGCCTCTTGTTCTTAGCTGGCCCTAATATGCCATTACTGAGCTATAGGACCTTGAGAAATTAACTTCCCTGGACCTCCATGTCATCATCTTCACCATGAAAACATGGAGCTAGGTACCTAAAGGCCCCTCCCAGTGGTAACTTTCTATGGGTCTATTTAAACTGATTTCTCCTTTCAGGTAGGTACGAACAGACTGAGTCTGAGATTGTGGTAATTCATTCAAGGAGAACTGGACAGTAAGCACTTGAAGAAATGGGGCTGGGACTCAGTGAGAAAGGAGAGTAGACTTTGAGATGAGAGCTGAAGCCCTGAGAACAAAGGGGCTCCCCAAAGGGATAGTATAAAGAGCAAAAGGTCAGTGACAGCCTTAGAAGTGGGGACAGGAAGGAAAGATACCAAAGAAATTAGATGACCTTAAATGTTTAGCAGCAGAGCTTAAGGTAGCTTTGGAGCTACCTTATGTTTCAAGAAACAGAGAGGTCCCTTGGACATCACTTGGTTCCTAAGAAGGGACACTTTATTACCATTGATGAATGCACCTCCCCACCTGATGTGCAGCCCTGACTCAGACTTCACCTCTCTGTCTAGGCTGTGAAGCTTCACGGAGGCATTGACATCCTGATCTCCAATGCTGCTGTCAACCCTTTCTTTGGAAACATTATGGATGCTTCCGAGGAGGTGTGGAACAAGGTGAGAGGGGATTAAAGCAGCAGGGTTGGGCCTCAGAAACCAGCACAAACTCAGTCTGCTTTTAGAATGTATTTGTCAAGTGCAATGTAAATGTGAGGAATCCTTACAACTTGCCACACACCTGGTAAAGGGCAAGGGGTGCAGGGGAAGGGGGCTTCCTCTCTCCCTGCCCATCTCTTTCATTGCTGCTCCTCCCCAGTTTTTTCTTCTTCTATTTGCTTCTTGTCTGCCACCTTCTTTTGTACCCACTCCCACCCCAACCCCAAGCTACCCTGCTTATCCAAGGCTCTTCCTGGTTTATGTCCAGCAGACATGGCAGCTAATCTGCCAATAACTTACACACTTAAATTTACACACCATCTGTCCCCTTTTCAGTTGACAAAAAAAAAAGTATTTCTCATTAGTTGGAAAACTTTAATAGCTGCTAGTTAAGTGAAATACCAATTCTAGTGAAATGACCTAAGTTGCTGCTTTATAACACATAGCCTTTGAAAAAGACCTCTGCTCTTTTCTTCTTAACTGCAATGTCGAGAAAATCAGAGATCCAGATGTCTAAATTCAAGAGTGGAATATTGGTTTTTATGTGAGTGTGTATCATTACATTATATGCATAATATATTTCACACATCTACATTCTTTCATTATAAAGCCTTAATTAAAATATTTGTCTTTGTTTACTGAGGTTAGTATTCCCACATGATTTGGAAATGCAAAGTGTTTTATGACTGCCCATGGTTTTGCTTTTTATTCTGATGTCATCAATAGTGTCTTAACACTGAAGTTTAAGAGTACTAAAATATTATACTTCATTTATCAGTGTTTCACAGACATAGAGACCAAAGTCCCAAATGCTTTGTTAAGTCAGTTCCTAACTGATATTCTTTGAAACATCTTTCATGAGCAGTCTGAATAGAGACCACAGGTATATAATTTAAAATGAAGGAACTTTCCTTTTAAGTTTGCTTTTTTTTTTTTTAAGATTTATTTATTGTTTTTGACACACAGAGAGAGAGAGATACAGAGTCAGAGACAGAGAGAAGGGGGAGGGCCCTGAACAGTCTCCATAGTTGTACATCATCAGTTTTCAACATGGTTTCATTCCACAGGTGGGCGGGGCTGCACAGGGCAGGAACTGGGCCAGGGTCTCGCCCCAGTGAGAACTGAACTGGGGGAACTCCCCAGTTCAGCACATGGGTCTGCACGGGCCAGGGCCGGGATTTGATCCCGGGTCCCCAGGGCTGCAAAGTGAGCACTTAACCCACTGAGCCATCCCAGCTTTCCCCAAGTTTGCATATTTTTAAAGATTTATTTTATTATTTTTTGACAGAGACAGAGAGAAGGGGAGGGCCCAGAGCAATCTCCATGGTTGACAGCATTAGTTTCCCATATAATTTCACTCCACAGGTGGGCACAGGGCTGCGCAGGGCAGGAACTGGGTCAGGAGCCTCCTGCATAGGCCACGACAAGAACTAAACTGGGGGCACACCCCAGGTCAGCATATGGGTCCGCCTGGGCCAGGGTCGGGATTCGATCCTCGGTTGCCAGGGCTGCAAAGTGAGTGCTTAACCCACTGAGCCATCCCAGCTTTCCCTGCATTTTTTAAAATATCACAGTACCTCAAATCTAAATGCCAGGGTTGATCCTTGATTTAACCTTGGCTTTTTAAAATAAGGACTTTTGGGAAACAATTGGGGAAATTTTTTTTTATAGATAGCATATTAGGTAAAATCGTTAGTATCAATGTTGAATTTCTTGGGTGTGATCATGGATTCTGATGCATAAGAGAATGTCCATAAGTGTTTAGAGTTAGAGCATTATGACATATACAACCTACCTTCAGTGGTTCAGGAAAAACTGTATTAAGACACAAAGAAAGGACAAATGGGGCAAAATGTGAACAACTGGTAATGTAGGTAAAGGATATTCATTGTACTTCTATTTCAACTTTTCTGTAACTTGAAATTTCTCAGAGTAAGTCTGACTGGGGAGGCATGGGAGACTATCCCAGCAGCACCTAGAACAGTATCAACAGGGTCATGCATTGGCTTTAAATTATGGATGGAGGCTTTGATTGCCTCCTCATGATCCCACTTTCCAACAAATGTCTAGCCAAACAGTCCATCCCGGAAGGCCAAGAGCATCTTGCTCCCCAAGGTCAGGAGCGGGAGGAGTGCTAGAACAGCCCAGAGGCCCAAGGTCAGACCACATTTTCCCTGAGAAGCAAGGTCCACTCTGGGGCAGGTCTTCCCAGTTGGAAGGCACACAGAAAATCCAGCTCAAATCCCAAATAGTCCTGCCAGTTTAGGTCCATTCCGGGCCAATTCACACTTGGCTGGTTAGGAAACACAATGCACCAGGCTCCATTCTTTCTTACCTGAGTGTTTCGTTCTCTAGCTGAATAAGCCAGTGAAAGATGCTTCTCTTTGGGGATCAGTTTCTTCACTTGCAAGGTTCCAGGAAATCATCTCTACGATCTCCACCAGCCCCAACAAGCAGATCCTAAGACCCCCATTATGACTCCTTATTGCCCTGCCTCCTCCAGCTACGTGAGTCATGTCCTCTGACGCCGTTTCCCTTTCTTCTCTCGGTTTCAGATTCTGGACATCAATGTGAAGGCCACAGTCCTGATAACCAAGGCAGTGGTACCGGAGATGGAGAAACGAGGGTATGGAGAGTGAGAGGGAGCCTGGGGGGGACAGGCCCCATGTGGGCTGATGGCAGGGGTCCCTTCTGAGGAGAGCGTCATTCTCTTCTTTTTCCAGGGGCGGTTCAGTGGTGATTGTGGCCTCCATAGCAGCCTACACTCCATTTCCTGTAAGAACCTCTTTCTCTGCTACATCCGTTCCTTCCTCCACGCTGCAGCTTTCCAGTCTTTTAGTCACCCTGAGAAATCTGTGTCCCCTTTTGGAATCACACCAACAAGTCCCTTGCTTGCTTCCACGAACCCCAACTTAGAGGAGGTTTAGCCTCAAGGCAGTTTTCTAACTGGGACCTTCCTTTAAATTAGATGCCCTTATACCTACTGCCCTTCATGCCTTCCAATAAGAGCCAAGAATAAGGTGACCAGATGTCCCGCTTTTTGGCGGGACAGTCCCAATTTTTAACAATTTGTCCCGCGTCGTCCCGTGGCGTTTTAAAAAAAGTCTCAATTTTTGGAAAGAATGCACGACAAGCTAGGGAACGGCGGGAGATAGACCAAATTTTTAATCAAGAACCCCCTCCCCGGTCAATGGTGTCCCGCTTTACCAATGTTAAAAATCTGGTCACCTTAGCCAAGAATGAACTAGAAATGAAGAGACTAACTCATTCTCTCCCTTCCCCAGGGCCTGGGCCCTTACAATGTTAGTAAAACAGCCTTGCTGGGCCTCACCAAGAACCTGGCCATAGAGCTGGCCCAAAGTAACATTAGGGTGAATTGCCTGGCGCCTGGACTCATCAAGACTAAATTCAGCGAAATGGTGAGGAGGGGAAGTCCTGCATCCTGCCGGGACCCCTGAAGGGCATCTCCCTGGATGGGGAAGCCCAGGGTCTGGGTACTGAGCTCCCTCCCAATCTCTTCTACCCACCTCCCCAGGTTTTTCTATAGTCCCTCTCCATACCAGCCACCTGTTCAGTCCAGACTCACTCCTTTTTTGAGGTGTGTGGTGGAAACTGAAGAATTCAGATTCTACTCACACCATTTCGTATCTCCTTAAGTGGGTGGGACTGGGGAGACCCGGCAAAATGCCTCACTGGACCTTGAAAAGAAGGAAACAGAAGAGAGCAGTGGGGAGAGCCTGGGGGCTAGGAAGGACTAGGAACTGAGAAAGAGCATCTCTCCATCCTTCCTCTCAAGTATTGTGAGGACGTGCAGTTTCTCCCCTCTCTGCCTCTCCCTTCCCTCGCCTTTCACATAAAGAGTGTCCCCTTTTCCCTGCAGTTGTGGATGGATGAGGCAAGAGAAGAGAGCATAAAAGAAGCCCTGCGGATAAGAAGGTAAGGGTCACAGGGAGGGGGGTTAGGAGGGCTCGAGATGGAACAGTCTGGTCCCTCCCACGGCCCACAGCTTGTGTCTCTCAGGCCCACAGACAATATGGGCATGCTCTCCTCTCCCTCAAACATACACACTTCACAAGTTCATGAAGCCTGCATCACTACAATGGCATGCAAGAAGTCTGCTTCCATTGCAAAAAACCAAACACAGAGGCGCCCAGGTTTCAGCAGAGCCCAGTGCTGGGAGAGGCTCTGACTGCTCGCTCCAGCTGGCTGTTTGCCTTCACCTCTGGGCATCCCTAGCCACGAGGGGCCAAAACCAAAACCAAAACATGCTTTTTTAGTTCCCTTTGAATAAAGAGCCATATTTCCAAAGCTCAGGTTGATGATACTACAATACAAATAAAAGGAATGAAGAGCTTTACTAAGTCCCCAAACTCCCCTTGCCTAAGGAAACTAGTTTCTTCCCCAAGGGGCTGGTAGAACTGTTCAGGCACTTTCATCTGGCTCTCTGTCCTCTGAGTTCCCTGCCTCTTTCCAGCTTCTGGCTTCTGAGAGTGCTCTTGTCTTTAGCTTCTCTATCCCGTCTCTTAAGGACACCTGCAAGCAAGGCCTACTTAAGGAGGGAGATCCCCTCAAGGGCTCCCAAAGCCACCCTGATGGCAGGCATGAGCTGCCTGCGTAGTTCGCAATGCACTAAGAAGTCAGGAGCTAGCCTCCTGCTTCTCAATCTTGGATGCCCATTAGAATCTGCTGGGGTGCTTGTGAAACTACAGATGTGCAAGCCCCACTCCCAGAGATTCTTTTTCAGTTGATCCAAGGAGAACCTGGGCACCTTTTGTGTGGTGGTAGGGGGCTAAGCCTTTCCAGTGATTACATTGTGCAGCTAGGATGGAGAACTACGAATTCGGGTCTTCTAGATTTGAGGTGCCCAGTCTGCACCACCTCTAGAGCATTCTATGGCACTTGTTAACGTGTGCCCTAACTATGCAATCACTGATACAAACACTGGGAATTAGCACATTCTCACCAAATGAACCTGACTCTAAGAGACAAAAATGATTCCTGAAAAATTTTTCTGTGAATTGAAGCTGTGCAAATGGAGTCATGTTAAACAAACCATTTACTGTCTCACAGATTCCCTGATGCACACATGTGAAACAAATTCTTTAAAGTATGAAATAGCTGCTCACCGGTTTATATAACTCTGGATTTTTGGTGTCCTGAGTTCTCTTAAGAAAACAAAGTGTCTTTCTATTATTTGACTATCATGTGTAGTGGTTTTTGCAGAGTACAGTGTTTATGCTTATACTAAATTATAACAGCTTATCTGTGGGATAACCCTATTTGATGGACAGAAAGCTTGTACACTGGTCCTGAAAAACCACCTGATACTTTTTGATTAAGCAAATTGTATTCCCTGTGGGCCAGATCAGGGCGCCTGGCCTGTTTGATTTTTACTCCCTTCCTTGTTTTCCCTATTCCCCAGGATAGGCAAGCCAGAGGAATGTGCAGGCATGGTGTCTTTCCTGTGCTCTGAAGATGCCAGCTACATCACTGGGGAGTCAATAGCAGTGGGTGGAGGGGCCCCATCCCACCTCTGAGTAACTGGAGAGTCCACCAGGGTGGAGATGACGCTCCAGGTCCTGGTCTGGTTCCAGCATTCATCAACTGGCCTTTCCCACCCCTGCCTATCATACTGCTCACCTTATACCCAGCCCTCAAAATCAGGTCTGCCCTGTGAAAGGTCAGCCTGCCCTGTCATCAAGGTGTGGTCTTAGGAGGATTCTGCCATTGCAGTAGCTGTGGATGCGGACTTCCGCCAAGAAGGCTTGAGTCTACCTTAGCAAAAACCAACTAATTTGTGTGTGTGTGGTGGGGGGGTGGGGGGGGTGACGGGGAGGGCATCTGGGGAATCTGAGGGTGAGAAAGAAAGAAACTGGAGCTGAAGGAGACCGGTTGGAAATTAACATTTTGCAAATGGGGTGCAAATAAAATGCAGATGATCTTGTTGCTTTGAATCAACGTGTTCATTTTTCAGTGCGGGGTGCATAGATGTGGTAGCCAAGCAGAGAGCACTAGTCTGAGCAGACTAGATCTCTGGATCCCCCCTAACACTCCTCCCTGTCTCCAGGACCTGAGGGTGATGCTCTGGGTGAAGGAGTCTGTGGGAGGTGGCACGGGGACTCCCAGGTGCTACATCCTCGAGGACGGTGCCAAGGACGCCCCAGGAATCACCAAGGCTGGGCGCGCAGGAAAGGAAGGACTTCCCCAGATCTGGCCAAGTCCTCTCGCTGGGCCCCGAGGGTCAGCGGGGACCAGCTGGACCGGCTCCAACAAACGGGAAAATGGGAGGGGGCCTTGCAAGGATGACCCTGGCTGCTCAAGCCCACGAACAAAAGAAATGGGTTCTGCTCACAGTGCCCGAGGAGTGTGTGACACGCAAAGCAGGGATGCCGCCCCTTGCCCAGGTGGCGGCCCGGGCTCCAAGCGACAGGAACAGGGCGTCGCACGCGCGAGCCGGCGGGAGGGGGGGGTGCGGGCGCGCGCGGGGTCTCACGCGGCCGGGAGGCGCGGCGCGCATGCTCCGTCCGACCCCTCCCCCCCCGGCGGGGAAGGAGACCCTGCGCTCGGAGGCGGGCCGGGGGAGGGGGAGGAGGAGCGCTCGCGCAGCCGCCGCTGACGGCAGCGGGCTCGGCGGCTGCTGCAGCGCTCAGCGCCCGGGCCCTGCCGGAGCCGGGTCTAGCATGTGCCGCGGCTCGCTGGCGGCGGCGGCGGCGGCTCCTCTGCAGCAGCAGCGGCGGCGGCAGCGGCCGCCATGGCCAAGCCCAGCGCGGAGCTCACCCGCGAGCTGCAAGGTACGAGGCTGCGGTGGTCTCCGGGACGCCCCGTCTGGGAGCATCCCAGACCCAGTGCGTTCTTCCCCGCGGGCACATCCCAGCCCTGGTGCCTCCCGCCCCCCGCCCCCTGCATCCCAACTCGGAGCATCTCTGTCCCCGGAGCGTCCTCCGCTGCCCTCTTTGCCTCACCCTGTCAGGATCCTCCTGTCCCGGACCCGCCAGTCCCGGTCTTCGGTGACAGGTGCAGTCAGCCCCTTTGCGCTTCTGGGACTGACTCTCAGTGAGTGATCCGGGCCCACCCCTCAGCGAGGCGTCCACTTTCCCCTACGGAGAGTCCCGGTTTCCCCCCACCGGGCGGAGCCAGGCCCGCCCCGCCGCACGATGGGAGCTGCCCCTGGTCCTGACCGCCTCTTGGCTCCACACCCTCCACCCTCCCGGCCCCGCCCCGGAACTGGCCCCGGAGAGCCCCTCTAGCAGCCCGGCAGCTCCCCGACGAGTGGAGCAAAGAAGGGAACCAGGGGAGAAGGCCTGGGTTGAAGCTAAAAGCAAAAGCAGGGTCTCTGCAGCTTGCCTCCCACAGCCGGCGTCCCAGCCTGCCCCCTTCTCGCTACCCCATGCCCACACCTCAAGGCCTCCTGTTGGCTAGTCTTCAGATTGGGCCCAAACCAAGGCCCAAGCCCCCAGCCACAGCCCTGACCCCCAGAGGCAGGAGCACAGCCCACGCAGAGACCAGGACGCTCAAGGATACTCAGCGGCGTGCTGCACTGTGGCGATTTCCCACACCTCCACACACACACACAAGAGCACAATCATGAGATGTGTGTACACATATCTTTATAGCACCCCCAGTTCTGTGTGTGTGTGTGTGATATCTGGTTGAATCTGCCAGCAGATGGGCACGGGCTCATTTAAACACTAACTCCTTCCCACCCCCCACCCACACCAGAACCTTCTGGCTCTGTGCCTCTTTCACAACTGCAAGCACAGCATACTCATTCACACGTACCCATCCCCGCCGATGCTACACATGGCAGCTCAGACGCCACGCACACACGTGTAGTAAAAGGCAGACGTGCATACCCAGACCACTAGAATCTAGTCAAAGGGACACCTCCATGCCCCTACATGCTGACTCACTGTGTATGGGTCAACAGTTTGGAGAAAATCCTTCCCACCCTCAGAAGTGTAAGACACACCCTCCCACAGACAGTGTCACTTGGCGACTCCCTTGACTCAGGAACACCAGGAACCAGAATTACAACCCCCTCCCCCCATCCCGCCCCCACAATAGGAAGAGAAAAGTCACCAGGGAAGGAAAGGTCCCTCTCCTTTGTCTGTGTCTCTCTGCTCCCATCTGCCCCTGCCCCTGGAGAGGTGGGGGTGGCCAGGGCAAGGGGAGCTCTGAGCAGCCACCTCCCCACCTGCAGACAGCATCCGGCGGTGCCTGAACCAAGGGGCTGTGCTCCAGCAACATCGAGTGAAGCTGGAGATAAAGCCCAAGAAGTTTGAAGACCGAGTGCTGGTGAGGGTACTGGGCTGCAAGGGGAGGTATCAAGGGCAGCTAGACTGCTGAGGACAGAGAAGACAGGAGTGGGGAGAGACTGGGGAGACATAGCCTGGGAGAGGGACAGGCTGGACTGGGTCGATGTCTAGGAGACTAAGGTGGGGCATGAGACAGAAGGAGGACCCCAGAGCAGAGGGCTTCTGCTGGCAGGGGTGGCATACAGGCTGAAGGGGCAAAGGGAGGGCAGGGGAATGAAGGCCCGAGAAGATGCCATTTGCTGCTGACTTTCTTTTCCTCTTTCTGAAGGCCCTGACTTCTTGGCGCCTCCACCTGTTCCCCATTAAAGTCCCAGCCAAGGTGAGTTGGACTGAGGAGCAGGAGGGCACCTGGCATGCTCCTTCCCAAGCCTAGCAGCTAGCCCCTCACCATGAGCTGAGTGTCCCCGTTCCCCCAGGTGGAGAGCTCCTTCAATGTGCTGGAGATCCGGGCCTTTAACACGCTCAGTCAGAACCAGGTGAGCCCCAGGGCCTGGGGCCCCGCTCTGGGACCAGCAGGAGAACCGAGTCAGTGCCTGAGGTCCTGTGGCTCCCTGTCCCGCAGATCCTAGTGGAGACGGAGCGTGGCATGGTGAGCATGAGGCTGCCGTCCGCTGAGAGTGTGGACCAGGTGACACGACATGTGAGCTCCGCACTCTCCAAGGTCTGCCCGGGCCCTGGGTGAGTGGCAAAGAAGGACCCTCTCAGGGGGGTAGACCACAAGAAAACGCATGCATCCCTCCCTCCTCCCCCTGGACCTGTGCCCTGGGAGCGCTCATGTCCCTGTCCCTGGTTTTTCCTGGGGATCCAGAAGCTGTAACGGGGGAAGGATTAAGGGCCTCTTTTCAGCCCTCTCTGACGGATTTGCTCATCTTCCAGGTGCCTAGTCCGACGTGGCCATGCAGACACCCCAGAAGGGCCCCGAGACACGTCCCCCAACTCTGAGACTTCCACGTCTACCACTCACAGTGTCTGCGGTGAGCAGAGGCAGACTCGAGGAAAGTGGGGCCTACACTTCCCTGCGTCTTGTCCAGAGTCTTTGTGTTTGGGGCTTCACCTGCCCTGAGGACTCCACAGCACCTGGAACTCAGAGGTTCATGGTGCTGGAGGACTCGGGTCACTGGCACATAAAATGACCTTGACCTTTCCTTGATCCCCAAGCCTGTCCCCCCCCCCTTCTCCCATGTGGAGCCAGCCTGTGTCCTGCCCCACAGGTGGCTTCTCCGAGACCTATGCTGCCCTGTGTGACTACAATGGCCTACACTGCCGTGAAGAGGTGCAATGGGTACGTTGGGCAGGGACCCGTTAGGTGGGCAGATGGGACCCAGAGGCAGCAGGTAGAGGAGGAGAAGGGGCGTGGGTGTGAGCCACTGCTACCTCTCTAAGGATGTGGACACCATCTACCATGCAGAGGATAACCGGGAGTTCAATCTTTTGGATTTCAGCCACTTGGAGAGCCGGTAAGCTTATGGGGTAGAGACTCACCATCACCATCACCACGACCACCACCCCAAATTCCAGCCTCAACCCAACCCTGTTCCCTTCCAGGCTCTCCCTTCTGGTCCCACCCACAGCCCCAGCTCCCTCTCTGCAACCCCACCCCACCCCCACTGCTTTCTACCCATCCAGGCTGGCCCCAGCCCCACCACGCTGCCCCTCGTCTCTGCTTTCCTGCCCTGGCCACCTGCTCACCACTTCCCTGCCCCCTTCAATCTCCTCACAGAGACTTGGCTCTCATGGTGGCAGCCCTGGCCTACAATCAGTGGTTCACCAAACTCTACTGCAAAGACCTGCGGCTGGTAGGGACTAGGAGGGGTGGGGGGAGGGGGAGACTGTAGTACCCTCTCTGGTTCCTAATTACAGCCCACCCACCCTCTGTCCTCAGGGCTCGGAAGTGCTAGAACAGGTGCTACATACCCTGAGCAAGTCAGGGAGCCTGGAAGAGCTGGTGCTGGACAACACCGGACTTAAGACGTGAGGCCGGCCTCCTCCTCGGGCAGGGGTGCCCCTTGATGTAGTCTTAGGGTCCCAGAAGCTCAGAGCATGCCACAGGCCTCTGAGCTGTCTCATCTAGCTCCTCACTTTACAGAAGGAGAGACTGAGGCCCAAAGAGGGCACAAAGCAAGTCAGGGGTCAAGCTGGGACTCAGAGCTAAGCCTCCTGACCCCCAGCTCCAGCGTGCCCCACCCCTCTTCCATCAACTACCGAGCAGGGTGGGCTGCTTCAGTCTTGAAGACCCGAAGCTGGGCTTTGTCTCAGCACAACTTCCCAGGTACTCCCGAGTGGTGGCAAGTTCCGTGCTGCTCCCCACCCGTGGGAGCTGCTGACCTTCACAGCCCCGGCCAGGCAGGCAGGTGGAAGAGGAGGGGAAGCCCAGGGCCTGGGACAAACGAATGCTTCCTCCCCTTGCCTGAAGGGACTTTGTCCAGAAGCTGGCCGGGGTGTTTGGGGAGAACGGGAGCTGTGTGCTGCATGCCCTCACTCTGTCTCACAACCCCATCGAGGACAAGGGTGAGCTCCAGCCCAGAATCCTGCCCCCACCACCATGCAGACCCCGGTCCTAGCCCAGAGCCCAGCCCAGGTCTGAATCAGGGCTCCCCAACCCGAGAGCCCTCCGGACAGCCCCACACCAGCACCCTTGACCCCAGGCCTGTCCCCCACTGGAGCCCCTACTCTGACTCTGCACCCCCTGCTTCCCCTGCCCAGCCTCTCACTGGGCCCATTTCTCTCCCCACTCCCCAGGTTTCCTCAGTCTAAGCCAGCAGCTCCTCTGCTTCCCCACTGGCCTCACCAAACTGTGCCTGGCCAAGACTGCCATTTCCCCTCGAGGTATTTGCGCCGAGACCCCCGGCCTTTGAGCTCTGACTCTCCCCAGCACTGCCTGCCTGGGCCATTGAGCCCGCAGAGGCATGCCCACATACTCACACAGCACCCCAGGGATCCAGGAAAGGAAAGGAGCCACACTGCGGGAGCAGGGAAGGAGGTGGGCGTGGAGGCCAACCCAGCCCAGTGCCCCCTGTGCTCAGGGCTCCAGGCGCTGGGCCAGACCTTCGGGGCCAACCCGGCCTTTGCCAGCTCCCTTCGATACCTGGACCTGAGCAAGAACCCTGGGCTGCTCGCCACAGATGAGTCCAACGTGAGTCCACGGAACGAAGCCTCAGGCCCCTGCAGAAGTGCTCAGAGACGGGGGTCTCTGCCTTGTAGCCTTGGGGGCAGAGGGGCTCTAGCATGCCTTCCCCTAGAGCTCCTGTCATTCCTCCCAGGCCCTCTACAGCTTCCTGGCCCAGCCCAATGCTCTGGTGCACCTGGACCTGGCGGGGACTGACTGTGCCATTGACTTGGTGAGGGGTTGGTGACCGGGGGACCAGCCTGAGGGGATCTGGGACGGCCAGTCTCAGCCTCACCCTTCTCCTTGAGTACGGAGGTGGGTGGGGCTGGCAGGACGACTCAGGTTCAGCTGAATTCTAAGGCAACACCCCTAGCGGACACCGGCATGGTGGTACTTGATCTCGGTCACCACCCAAGGTTGCGCTGGCTGTGCCCAAAAGCCAGCTGGGCACCCCGGTCTGGGGCTGGGTCCACCAGGAGGAAAAGATGCTTTGCTTAGCTTGAACAAGGCACCTTAGGATCCTGCGGTGACCCTGACTTTATACGTCCACTATCTGTGAGCCTCTCCACCACTTCTGGGGGCCAGGCAGGGACTACACCCACTTTCCAGAGAGGGGAAACAGGCATTAAGAGGCCAAATGGGAGTCCACAGTGGGGCTCACACAGACTGACTGCAGGGGGAGAAGAGCCAGGACCTGGGCGGGGGAGGGAGGAGGAGTCCTCACAGACCCCTCCCACACCCCTCCCTGCCCCTGTGAGACCCACCATGTCTCTCCCCACAGCTTCTGGGTGCCCTGCTCCACGGCTGCTGCTCCCACCTAACCTACCTCAGCCTGGCACGCAATAGCTGTTCCCACAGGTGGGCGGGCGCACGGGTGCAGGAAAGGGTGCGGCGGGGGGTGGGCGTCCCCTTCCCTTGCTGACCCCAGGGATCTCCTCAGGAAAGGCCGGGAGGCCCCACCGGCCTTCAAGCAATTCTTCAGCAGCGCCTACACCCTGAGCCACGTCAACCTGTCGGCCACAAAGCTGCCCCTGGAGGCCCTCAGGTCGGGTGGGTGCAGGGTTGTTGGGGATTCTCCCAGGGGGAACCGTAAGAGAAGGGGTAAGGGATCAAAGTGGGCCTGCTGACCTTCCTCCCACAGGGCTCTGCTCCAGGGCCTCTCCTTCAACAGTCACCTCAGTGATCTGCACCTGGACCTCAGCAGCTGTGAGGTGAGCCCTCAGCCCCCCACCCGTGCTGCCTGTCCCCGCTGTTCACTTCTCTGACATAAGTCAAGCCTGCAAATACCTTGCCTCTGCACTACTCCTCTGGTACCCCCACCTCATCACGCCTCCAGGTGCCCCTCTGTGTGGTCCCTGTCCCTCCTTCCAGCTCTCCCTCCCTTAAAGCTTCTGGGTGTGCGATACCAGGCTTGCCCACTAGAGGGAAGGAGAGAGCTGTCTTCATAGCAGTTGGGGCTTTTCCGGCTCCAGGAAAGGGAGAGAACCCAGGGGAAGGATCTGGTGTGAAGGGACCTACTGATTTTACACCCCAGACCTTGAGCCCTGGCGTGACTGCTCTGGTCTCTGAGCAATAAAGGTGCCCTACGCCCACCCCTACCCTGCCGCACCCCCACCTTGTCCCTACAGCTCCGCTCCGCGGGGGCCCAGGCTTTGCAGGAGCAGCTGGGGGCTGTCACCTGTGTGGGCAGCCTGGATCTGTCCGACAATGGTGAGTGGGCGTGCTTTTCTTCTTGGGGACCAGGTGGGGACAGGGCCTGGCGTGTGGGGGAGAAGCTTGAAGGAGACTCCTGTGAGCCTCAGGCCTCAAGGCCGGGCTTCTCCCGTCTACCGGCCAGGGTTCGACTCCGACCTCCTGACCCTGGTGCCAGCACTTGGCAAGAACAAGTCCCTCAAGCACCTGTTCCTGGGCAAGAACTTCAATGTCAAGGCCAAGTGAGGCCCCGTCCGCATACCACAGACCCTCACCCCGTCATGCCCCTGTTCTTCTGGCTCACTGTATTGCCTCGGGCCCCCTCCGCACTCCCCCAGTAGCATGAGCCCAGCCCCCGCCCCTCCTGCTCTGAGCCCTGGCTCCCCGCAGGACCATGGAGGAGATCCTCCACAAGCTGGTGCATCTGATCCAGGAAGAGGACTGTGTGAGTGACTGGGCCTGGGAAGGGCCCGGCAGGGGTGGGCACTGTGGGAACCGGGCCCAACTCCTGCCTGCCCACACAGTCCCTGCAGTCACTGTCCGTGGCGGACTCCCGGCTGAAGCTACGCACTAGCATCCTCATCAATGCCCTTGGCAGCAACACCTGCCTGGCTAAGGTGGATCTGAGCGGCAACGGCATGGAGGACATCGGGGCCAAGATGCTGTCTAAGGCCCTGCAGATAAACTCCTCCCTCAGGTGAGCCCCCACGTGGGCCCTCTGACCTGGACCCCCAGCTCCCCACACACGTGTCTTCCCTGTGCCCTTGCTCTGTACCCCAGCTTCCAGGAGACCTTCAGTCCCAGAACTATCTCCATGTCAGCCTCATGACCCAGGGAAGGAGGGAGGGCTCTGCCCTGCTCCCTAACAGGGACCCAAAGGGAGGGTTGATGAGCTATACTCACCCTCTCCCCAGAACTATCCTATGGGATCGGAACAATACGTCTGCCCTGGGCTTTCTGGACATTGCGAGGGCGCTGGAGAGGTGAGTGGCCCCAGCTTCCCTGTGCCTGGACCAGACCCGAACTACTCCAGCCCCACGCCAGCCTGCTTGACCTATTTGCACAGAGATATTAGGAAGGGCCATGGACAAAGGAAATGGTCAGCAAGGGGTTGGGTTTGGGGAGCAGGGGCCTCCCTGTCTCACCCCTTCCTCCACCCAGCTACGCTACTATGTTAAGGTGACCAGATTTTAACATTGGTAAAGCAGGACACCATTGACCCGGGGGGAGGGGGTTCTTGATTAAAAATTTGGTCTATCTCCCCCCATTCCCTAGCTTGTCGTGCATTCTTTCCAAAAATCAGGACCTTTTTAAAACGCCGCGGGACGCGGGACAAATTGTTAAAAATCGGGACTGTCCCTCCAAAAGCGGGACGTCTGGTCACCCTAGCTTTGTCCCACAGCAACCATACGCTGCGCTTCATGTCGTTCCCTGTGAGTGACATCTCCCAAGCCTACCGCAGTGCCCCCGAGCGTACCGAGGACGTCTGGCAGAAGGTGGCGGCCTAAGCAAGGTGGAACAGCGCAGGGCAGGGGCAGGCTCACATCCCCAGACCCTGACCCCGCCCACCCCGTCATCTCTAGATCCAGTGGTGCTTGGTGAGGAACAACCACTCCCAGACGTGCCCCCAGGAACAGGCCTTCAGATTGCAGCAGGGCCTGGTGACCAGCAGCGCCGAGCAAGTAAACGTTTCCCTCTGGGACACAGGGGGCACGCATGGGGCATGTTGGCATGGGAGTGATGTGACAGGGTGTTCAGCTGCAGGGATGGGTCACGAAAGAGGCATCGCGGGTGCCCATAACTGGGCACAGCATGTGGGAGAGCATGAAGACGGGAGGACATTCAGAATAGGGGCCCCACACGTGAGAGAACGCATGGGCAAACAGCAGGGGTCCCCGGACAAGGGGTACACAGGACCCCGGGAGCTCCACTGGGCATTCCAGAAGGGCTTCCCCAGAAGAAGTGAGAACTAGCCGTCCAGAGACATCACCAGTGTCAGCACCGATAGCACTGCACCAGGAGACCTAGAAATGGGGTGCCTGGGACCCCCCTGGGGAAGATGGGGCGCGGGGTCCTCCCTGACACTCCTGCCGGCTGTGCTCCAGATGCTGCAGCGGCTGTGTGGACGAGTGCAGGAGGAGGTCCGGGCCCTGAGGCTGTGCCCCCTGGAGCCCGTACAGGATGAGCTACTCTACGCTCGGGACCTCATCAAGGATGCCAAGAACTCCCGGGCGGTGAGCCCTCCACGGCCTTTCCCTCCCCTGACAGTCTAGCACCCAGGAAGGCCAGCCATGCTGCCCCAGGAGTGTCCACGCCCTGCCCCGGGCATCTGCCCTTGGAGCACAGGGCCGGGTTGGCTCTGGCCTGAGCACAACCCCTTCCTTCCCCAGCTGTTCCCCAGCCTCTACGAGCTGGGCCACGTGCTAGCCAATGACGGGCCTGTGCGGCAGAGGCTGGAGTCAGTAGCCAGTGAGGTGTCCAAGGCTGTGGACAAGGAACTGCAGGCAAGTCCTGGGGAGGGAGCCCAGTGTGGACCCAAGCCCTAAGCTGAGGGCTGAGGTCACGGGGAGATTCCGGGGGGCAAGAAGGAAATGCAGAGCTGAGACCACCCACACTCCCACTGTGTCAGGACATGACTAGAAAACTGGACTTGGATTTTTTCTGCTAGCTTCAGCCTTGGCCCTTGAAGGCTGACCTCTCCTCCCTGGACTCTGAGCCTTGGTCCGACTCTGCCTGTCCATACGGTAGGGAGGAAGCATGAGTGGCCGAGGCTCTGCCACTCACCCGCCCTCTGACCTTGATGGGCCCCTCAGCCTCCCCACAAGGGCTGGAATAGACAGGCTAGAGTCTTGGCTTTGGTGCCAGCCCTGGCCCTGCCCCCAAGGCCTCCTTTTCCCCATGCTAGGTGATCCTGGAGTCCATGGTCAGCCTAACGCAGGAATTATGCCCTGTCGCCATGCGTGTGGCCGAGGGGCACAACAAGATGCTGAGCAACGTGGCCGAGCGCGTCACTGTGCCCCGGAACTTCATCCGCGGGGCGCTGCTGGAGCAGGCGGGCCAGGACATTCAGAACAAGCTGGAGTGAGAGGCCGGACCGGCTGGGGCAGGGCTGGATTTGGCCCAGAACGCTTAGGGACTTAGGGCCCAGCTCTCAGCAATGAATAATGAATGGCACAATCTCTATTACAAGGGATAAATCTTTAACCAAATTGCAACCTTGCTATTTAGGGTCGGACTGGTCTTTGCCCTAGAAATCTAAGTGCTGAGCCCGGGTTTAGGATCCGGGTGGTGCGCATATAATGTGCACACACACACAGCGTATACCGCTCCCCACACCCCCCAAAGTCATCTAGAGACAAAACACAGCCTCCCCAGGCATGGTCACAGAAAACCAATGTGATTGGAGTGTGTGGACGGCACTCTCTCTCCCCCTCAATTTTCAACCTAGAGCTCTCTCATTCTGAGTCCGGGTGCCACCACTCACCAAAGCAAAGAAAAATTGCAAGAACTGGTTTCTGATCCTACAGCAGGAACCCGCAGAGCTCCCTCAGCGACCCAACTCTGTTCCACCGGAGCTCCAGGGGCCTGACCTGGAGGCCCCTTGCCCCTCCTCCTTCAGTCTCCTTTGCCCACCTTCCCGATCCACAAACACTGAGGCTGGAGGTCCATGGGTGGGACTGGGTATGCCTGTATGGACCAAAGCTGCCTCCTACAGCACCTGAGGGTCTCCTTGCACAGCCCTGCTAGCTGGCCCTCTCAGGCATCTGGGGGAGGGCAAAGCTGAGGCTCAGGGCCAGGGAGGAGTGACTGAGCAGCCCCACCTGTGCCCACAGTGAAGTGAAACTCTCAGTCGTCACCTACTTGACCAACTCCATAGTGGACGAGATCCTGCAGGAGCTATACCATTCCCACAAGAGCCTGGTATGACTTCCGAACCCTGGCCAGGCTCTGGCCTGCCCTGCATCTCCCTCTAGCCCGTCTCCCCCGGCCCCTCCCCCCCAGGCCCTGGGAGGTGGGCAGCTTCCTTGCAATCCAGCTCACCCCTGCCCTTCCCCAGGCCCGGCACCTGGCCCAGCTAAGGACCCTATCAGACCCACCAGGGGGGCTGAGCCAAGGGCAGGATCTGTGCTCCCGGGGCCGAGGCCGTAACCATGACCACGAGGAGACCACAGATGATGAACTTGGGACTAATATCGTGAGCACCCTCACCCCCAACCCCCTCCCTAAGCTAGGTCCTGGCCCTGCACCTGCAAAACACTGTTCCCTTCCACTTCTCTGGGCTCTACTGTCCCCTCACTGAGCCTGATCTCATCCCCCAGCCTCAGCCAGCCCATCCTCTTCCCTCCTCCCAATGGCCCAGCCACCTGAGGAGAGGGAGGCAGGAGGGACTCCAAAGCGAAGGCTTTATGGGGAACGGAGACTCCAGGTGAGGCTCCTGGGACTTGCAGCCTGTCCCCACCATTCATCTCCATTTCTGCAGGACACCATGGCCATCAAAAAGCAGAAACGCTGCCGCAAGATCCGGCCGGTGTCTGCCTTCATTAGTGAGTTGCTGGCTTCCATTCTAATGGCCCTGTTTCCCTTTCTTTTTCCTCTGTCTCGCCGCCTGTTTTCTCCTTGTCTCTCCTACTAATCCCTCTTAACACTGCTGTTCCCGCAGGTGGGAGCCCTCAGGACATGGAAAGCCAGCTGGGGAGCCTGGGGATCCCCCCTGGCTGGTTCTCAGGACTCGGGAACAGCCAGCCCACAGCTGGGGGCTCCTGGGAAGGTCTATCTGAGCTTCCCACTCACGGCTATAAACTAAGGCATCAAACACAAGGCAGGCCCCGGCCCCCCAGGACCACCCCTCCAGGACCTGGCCGGCCCAGCGTAAGTCCCTAAGGCCTTGAACGAGGACCAGCTTCACTTAGTGATGCCAGAGCTGAGGCTTGTAGCTTTGGGACCCAAATGTCAGAGGCCCTGGCCTGGGGAGATCTGGCTGGGACTCAAGGCCGGCCGCCATTCAAGGAAGACTATCCAGTTTGGAGGGGAGCTAGACCTTGTCACAGCTAGGAAATCTGTCTGCCAGACAGTGGCAGTCCTCGCTGTAGTGAGAGATGGGACCGAGAAGCAAGTTTAGGAAATGCCCTGGTAGACTGAAGTCTGAATTTTCAGGGGGCCAAGAAAGGTTAGTCCAAAGGGGAAAGCTCTGAGCGGATTTGGGGGGCAGGGGGCGCTCCCTGACCCAGACGAGATGCCCCATAAGACCTTCCTCCTAGCAGGTGCCAGTGCCTGGGATGCGGCAGGAGAATGGGATGGCCACTCGCCTGGATGAGGGGCTGGAGGACTTCTTCAACCGAAGGGTCATGGATGAAAGTTCCAGGTGTGGTGCCTGGAAGGGCTCCTTTGTCCACCCAGGTCCCATGGAGGCCTCCCTGATGACAGTACCCAAAGCCAGTCTCTCTGGGATATTCGCCCACATCCCCGTCCTTCCCCACACAGCCCTTGTCTCCCGTGCTCATTAATCTGCTCAGGACAGCTAGCTAAAAGGGATGGGGCTACTGCAATGGGATGGTGGGGGGCAGGGGAGCAGGCGGGGGGTGGCAGCAGGCCCTGAGTTGGGGTGACAGAGGCCCGGATGGCATGTTCACTGTCCCGCACACAAGGAACTGGGTCACTTGGAAAGGCCGAGAGAAGGAGAGGGCGGGAGGGATGCCTGGGAGGGAAGAGTTGATGGGTTGGAGGATTACGACAGGGAAGCTGAGGACACCGTCTCCCCTGAGAACTAAATGGAGAAGGTTTACAGAGGGGTGGGGAGAGACCAGATGAGAGAGGAAAGTGGGAGGCTACCAGCAGGACCACCTGGGGCCCTGAGCGACTGCATGTGGCATTTACATCTGCCCACAGCTTTGTCACTCACCTACCCTGTCCCCGCCCAGCTACCCCCGGACTCTGCGGACCCTGCGGCCGGGCCTCTCAGAGCCGCCGCTGCCTCCTCTCCAGAAGAAGAGGCGCAGAGGCCTGTTTCACTTTCGCCGGCCCCGGAGCTTCAAGGGGGACAAGGCGCCAGGGTCCCCCACCACTGGACTCCTCCTCCCCCCACCCCCGCCCCCACCCCCGACTCAGGAGAGCCCTCCCAGCCCAGGCCCCCCCAGCCTCGGCAACAACCCTTCCCCCTGCTGGAGCCCTGAGGAGGAGAGTGGCCTCCTTCCCGGATTTGGGGCCGGCCGGGGGCCTTCATTCCACAGGAAGATGGTAAGTGAGGCAAGGGGTGCCATGCCCTCCACTTTTGCTGTCCCACACATAGCCCACCTGCCCATCCCACCCCAGGCGGCTAATGGGAGAATGCTAGAACTCGGCACGGGGGGGGGGGGGGGGGGGGGGGGGGGGGAACTCTGGTCGTTCCCAACTCCCTGCTCCTTGAGAGTAGGCTAGGCCTGGTGCCCCAGAGCATGCTGGGAGTGCTGCTGCCCAGAGGGCAGTAGAAGGGCTCCTCAGAGGGCCCAGGCAGGGCTCCCTCCTCCCCTCCCCCCATGGGACTCAAAGGCGTAGGGCCCGCCCCCACTCCCTTGCTGCCTGTGGAGCCCCTTCTCCCTCAGGAACCTCATAAACCTGAGACCTTGTTCCAGGGCACCGAGGGGTCAGATCCAGGGGACGGGGGCCCGGCCCCCGGGACGGCACAGCAACCAAGGGCCCATGGCATTGCCCTTCCTGGGCTGGGAAGAACCAAGGGTTGGAGCTTCGATGGAAAACAAGAGGTGAGGGGACCCCAGGGCGGTGACTTGAGGGTCCGGTGGGTCCCTGTCTACCACCCTCCTCTTTCCGCACCCCAGTCTTGGTAGGTCGTTGTTCGAAGGTGTTAGCCGCAGTTCCACCTGTACTAGACACTTGCCATGGAATCCTGGACGGGTCACTAAACCTCCTAGAGCCGCTACTTCCATGTAAAATGAGCGGTCGTAAAAATACTTACCTCCACAGCTTAATTTCCCAGACTTTGGTGACTTGATTACCACCTTCAGGGCTGGGTTTCTTTTCCTTTTCTGCATACCATCTGGGTTGTTATTTACATACTATTTTAATGTAAGTCAACCCACCTTTTTTAACTTAGTTTGGACCTGGGCATGATGATCTTTAAAACCACAGTCTTGCTTCCTTCTATCACATGTTAAACAAACACGTAACTATTAAAGTCACAGCATGTTGATTCATGTAAGCCATGTCTTACGCCCCTACGGTGGTACAGGTGCCATTCTTTGAGAAAAACGATCCAAGTGTCCAGGCAGAGGCCCCTTGCTACCTGTAGTCCCCATCGGCAGGGACTTTTGTGATGACCTAACTCAGCTGTCCTTTCAGGGCCCAGAGCTGGAGGGCAGCGTCCAGGCTTGGCAGAAACGGCGCTCTTCCGATGATGCAGGTGAGACTGGTCACCCTCCTTCCTTCCTGTGGCCCCTCTCTCAGGAGCCTCTCCTAACGAGCCTTTCCCATCCCTTCCGTCCACTCCAGGGCCTGGAGCCTGGAAGCCCCCACCACCACCTCAAAGCACCAAGCCGAGCTTTAGCGCCATGCGCCGTGCAGAGGCCACGTGGCACATAGGTACGTGGACTCTTCGGGGGCAGCAGCACCGAAGGCCCAGGGTGTGTCCAAAGAAACCGAGGCCACAGCCCCTGCCTCGGGGAATTTACACAGTAAAAATGTTTCAGAGTAGTTACAAAGCTGCAGCCAACAGAGACAAACAACCCAACCCAGAGAAAGATGCTATAGGAAAGCAGTGGCTTTGCCAGGATTGGCAGACAAGAGCAACACTTCGGGGGCGATGGCGGGGGAATTCTCTGGGGCAGAGGCCGCCTCTGGCCACCATCGGAGGCATGACAGTCTCTTCAGAGAGGCCTGTACCTCGGCTGGGAAGAGAGTAGACAAGTTCTAGGCATGCCAGGCCCACCCCAAACATTCCAGACTCCTCCAAGAATAGCTCCCCAAGCCATCCTCCGCTCACACAGAAAGGTGTCACCAGGAAGGGGCAAGAGTCCGGCCTTGGAGGTCAGAACCCCTGGTGAGTCCAGACTCAGCTACTACCAGCAGTGTGGACCTTACCCAAGCCATTTGCCTTCTGGCGTCACAACTCTGAAGGAGTAAAGGGGCAGGGGTCATGGTACGACGCGTCTCTTCTGCTGGGTTCAGAGCACCTTTCCCTTAGGAAGCCTTGAAAGAAAAGCTGCCCAGCTCAGCGTCAACTTAGGTTCCCCCAGGCCTGGAATAGGACCCTCCAACAGTGCCAACAGGGACAAATCTGCCGGTAGAGGTAGACACTCCATCACCACCGCCTCGTCTCCCACTCCAAGGCTAGGGCACAGGGGCCTGGTGCAGAGTCATGCTGGCCTGTGCTCCTACCCATCGTCCAAGGCCAAGCCAGCCCTGGGGGCATCTGTGCTGGTTATCCCATCCCCCCCACCAGAACTCATTAAACACCCGAAGTGGGGCTCTATCCTTCACTTAGGAGACCACGAGAGGCAGACGCTCCACTGCACACCCACCCACGCCAGCCCCCTTCAGCCCTCTCACTCTCACCTCACACACATACAAGCAGACAAACCCTCCCAGGTGGTACACCCTCAGGCTTAGGTTGCGTAAGCCCCAGAGGCTGTGGGAGGGCTGGGGGGAGGGTGCCAGGGCACCTCTCCTTGAGGCTCTCGCCATCTAAATCAGACTGGCAGACAAAGTCCTGGGAGTGCCAGGCTGCAGCCTTGGCAGAGCCCCCAGGCACTGCAGCCTGGAGGGGTGGCCACGCCTGTAGGCCCAGACGGCCCAGGCTCTGGCTCGGGCCGGCTCTTCCGGAAAGGCGGCAGGGCCAGAGCCCCCTCCAGAGGTGACACGCTCAAGATGACCAGGGGACTAAGGGTGAAGGACTCATGAGAGCAGAACAAGACATCAGGAGCTGGTGGGCTTGGAGGGGAAAGTGCTGGCCTCCTGGGCTTCCCAGGGACAGGGGACGGAGGGCTACACACAGATACCTTTTCCTGCAGCTTCTCCTCTCTCCCCATCCCCCAGCTGAGCAGAGTGCCCCCAACCATAGCTGTCAGAGCCCCAGCCCAGCTTCCCAAGACGGGGAGGAGGAGAAGGAGGGGGCCCTATTCCCGGAGAGGACGCTTCCCGCCAGGAATGCCAAGGTGAGGGCTGGCGAGGCCGGGGTGGAAGGTGCTCTGGTGAGGCGAAAGGACTAACTGACCCAGCAACTTCCTTCTTCTGCCAGCTGCAGGACCCCCCTTTAGCTCCACGGCCCCCCAAGCCAGTGGCTGTGCCCAGGGCCCGCCGGCCCCCTCAGGAGCCAGGGGGCAAGGAGGAGACTGAGGCCGGGGGCGCAGCCCTGGGAATGAACAAGCCCCGGCTGAGACTGGACTCACAGCAGGACCAAGAGGAGCCTGAGGTCCAAGGTCTGCCACCTGGCTAGAGCGGGACTCGGGAAGCCCACACCGGGTCCCCATCCCAGGCACCAAATGAGTCACAGACCGGATGAGCTCCAGCCTGTGAGCCCTGCTCACATGCCAGGCCTGCCTTGACTGTCCTTTCAGGGCCCCTGGATCCAGGCCGCCGAACAGCCCCCCTGAAGCCCAAGAGGACACGGCGGGCCCAGTCCTGCGACAAGCTGGAACCTGACAGAAGACAGCCCCCTGATCCCACAGGTGCTGGTGGGGTGGGTGAGGGGGCCTCCCCCCGCCCATCTGTCCAACATGGTGCACCCCGTACTGGGTGGCTGGCTCTCCCTGCCCGGGACCCAGGACTCCCTGGATTTGTCCCCAGCAGGAACCAGTGAGCCAGGAACAGACTGACCACCGCTGCAGTACCCTCCCCCGCCCTCCTCTCGACATGTGCCTCACAAGGACTGCCCCCCACCACCCCCGCACCTCCAGGCCCTTCTGCCAGCCCATCCCACAGGGGCAGGAAGGCAGGACCAGGCTTGGGGGACAGGAAAGGAGGGAGCAACCTGGAAAGAGGGAGGCTCACGCCTTACTCCCTCAGCAGAGAGCTTCCGGGTGGGAGTCGCTCCTTCCGGGTGGGAGTCGCTCCCTCACGGGAGAGCTGATCTATCCCTCTGTCCCCAGGGGATCTCTCCCCACTTGTATAGAATAAAAAGAAAGAAAACTCCTTGTCTGCCTGGAGTCTCCACTGCCTTCCCCATTCACTGCCCCCACCCCTCACAATCTGTCCCCCTTCAGGGCTTGGCCTCAGTGGGGAAAACAGAGGAACACCTCGTAGGGATGGGCCCAGGGCTTTGAGTGAAGAGGGAAAGACCAGAGAACTGGGGGGTGGGGGTGGGGGCAGACAGGAGGGGACTGAGAAGTCCACAAGCCAGGGTGGGCTACGTGTGCAGGATCTGGGCTGAGCTGAGCTGGCTGGAGAAGGGACCAAAATGACAGAAACCAACACCTATGTGTGTCCAGCTTTGGAGGACGCAGTGGGCTTAGAAGGCCCCAGCATACCAGGAGGAGATTGGGGAGCAGTGCTCTATGCGTGTGTTCACACACAGGCAGGCTCACTAATGGTGGGATTAACTGGCAGTGTGGCATCCGGGGGCACCATCTATAGAATGGCCTAAAGGTGAGCAGAACTGTCTACGGCGTGAGAAGATCAATGATTAAATTCTCTCCCGTTGGTGTGCTAGCAAACGCGAGCTTGGGGTCTAAGACTCCCACTCAGCAGCCTCTTCCTCTGGGAAGCCCTTCCTGGTGCCTTCCTCCCGCTCATCCAGACTGAGCCGTCCCCCTTGGTAGCCCACTGCATCCTGAACAGGCCCATCCCTTTGCACCTGTCACCTTTCACTGCACTTGTGTACTGACTTAACTCTCTGTGGACCTGTCTGTGCTATGCGCCTCCCCCAGGGACAGGAGCTGTGTCATCACCTGTGTAGCCCCAGCCCCTGGCACAGTGCCTGGCACCCAGGAGAGGCTCAACAAATGGCTGCTACCTTAATCATGAGCAGCTTAGGGGACAGAGGGCAAAGACATTCTGGTGAACCTCTTGCGTACGCATCCCAGATCACCAGGTGCTTACATGTCTTCACGTGCGGCATACAGCTCCCAGGCAACTGCCCACTTACCCTGGTCGCACTAGGGAATGACTAACATCTTGTTTCCTCAAGATCTGGGCACGACATGGCCCCTCCCACAGGATGTGGCCATATGGGTTTAATCTCGGGGTGGGGGTGGGGGGTAAGTGGTGGGCACTAGGAAGATAACTCAGGAATCAGTCCTTCAGCGCATCACCCCACTGGGCAGCGCTGTCTTCAGGGGGCTGTGTGACCAAGATCTGACACTGTGCCCTTAAGCAATGGTATTCATCTCCTATGTCTGCCTGTTAAAAGGTGGCTAGGACTGGGAGGCTGGGATAGCTCAGCCATTGAGTGCCTGTCTCACAAACGCAAGGTCCAGGGTTCAATTCCCAGCCCCAGCCCGTGCAAACCCCATGTCCTGAACTGCGGAGCAACTGGCAACCACTGAGATGGCTCTGCAGCGAAGGTTCTCGCCCCCCAGGCGGGAGGCCCCAGCTCAGTTCCCACCTCGCGCGGCCCCACACCCACCTATGTGGAACGAAACCAGTCATAACTAATGATGTACAACTATGGAGACTGCACTGGGCCCTCCCCCTTCTCTCTGCCTCTCTCACCTTCTCTCAAACAATAAAATAAATCTTAAAAAAAAGAAAGAACGGTGGCTAGGACACAGGACCTCATTCTCAGAGCTATTAGGTTCAGCGTGGTACACAGTGGCTTCTAAGGAGCACACGAAGATCTCCATCCTGTTGTATTCGGGTTAGTGTGAGTATGTGTGTGTGTGTTGACAAGTGTAGCCCAGTGTTCTTTTATTATATGTGACTGCAAACATCCTTAGCCAGCATGATGTGGGAAGTGTGGTGAGGTTGGGTGTGCTTCCCTATGTGTGTGTCTAGGGCTATAACTGTCGTGGTATCACAGTGAGTTTATGTGCTGGCACCGTGCGTGTCAAGATATGTGTGAGCCCGTGAATCGTGGGTGCGTGTCTCCGTCATTTTCCGGTGTGACTGTGTGTGTGGCACACACCACCGCAATGTGTGCATCCCTGTGATGCTGGGTGTGGGTGTGGCATGAAGGGGACGATGTGTGTCACTGGGTCTGTGGGGGTCCTGCCTCTGAGCCACCCCCAACCCACCCTCCTCCCCTGGTTCTGTGGCTCTCTCCCAGGCAGTGGCCCTGCCCCTCCCGCTTCTCCCTCCCAACCGGTCTGTGCAGAGGGGGGAGCTGGTGCTGCCGGCCCCCCCCAACCAGGCCCCATAAATAGCAGCAGAGCTGGAGCTGGAGCTGGCACCAGCGGCTGGAGCAGCGAGGAAGGCAGGGCCAGAGCCGGAGAGCGGAGCCCCCGACTAGAGTCCAGGTGAGCCTCCCCTTCCTCCCTATCCCAGCCCCACCCAGCCCCACCTGGCCCAGTCCCCGCAACAACATCTCCCCCAACCCCCAGAAAGCTCTCCCCTCCTGTCCAATCCCCTCACCACCCCATGCCCCTGCCCATCTCAGGGGACTTGGGAGGACCCAGAGACCACCCTGACCCAGACCCTCCCTCACAGACCCAGAATGGCACACGCCGTGGGGAGGGGGCACCCAGACGGAGAAGGGTCCCGGTTCTGAGGGAGGTACGCACAGGAACTGTCGCCCTCCTGGAGACAGACACAGGACAAGGGGACAGACACACAGAATGGGGGCATTCAGACACACCCATGCACCGTCGCGGGGAGAAGCGCACCATGAGATCAGACAGCCTCACCCTGAGATGTGGACAGATACAGATAGATGGACTGACCGGCCATGAACTTGGGCCGGCGCACCCCTGCCTGCTGCTGCCCAAGCCTCGGTACCACTGCTGGGGGAGGATGGCGTGTGTGCATCCCACGGGCAGCTTGGAGGGGGCCGCAGCTCCCCAAAATTCCCGTCGCTAAGAGACAGTGCCAGCGCTGCCAAGAAGTGTGAGAACAGGCGTGGCGGGGAGGGAAGCGAGTTGTCATAGTGGGAGCCCCTGCCAGGAAACTGGAGGAGCAGTGGGCAGGGACAGGGCTCTGCCTGGAACTCCCAAGCCCACCACCGGCCCCTTCCCATCAGCCAACCAGAAGGTGAGAGGAGGGGAGGCAGATAGGGACCGCCCCACAGAGCACCTTCTGCTTGCCTCCCCCTGCCCAGTGCCGACTCCATTCCTGAGGCCCATCCTCTTTGGGGGCCCCTCCACCCCTTTCCCCACAGCCCTTGCCCAAGTTCAGCTCCCTCATGCCAAGACTGAGTGCAGCGCTGGCTCAGACGTCAGCTGGGAAAGAGCAGGAGGTGCTGAGACAGCAGAAAGCACGGCTCAATCGATGGCCTAGGAACGGAGACTGCCAGCAACCCGCACTGCCCCAGCCTCCAGCGCTGTGCAGCCCCATCCGTGGGCTGACAGAACCCCAGGGCCATGCAGGAGTAGGAGGCTCAGACCCTCTGCCCTCCGCTGCTCAGAGCTCCAGGGAAAGCCCAGGCGAACGAGGACCAGAGGAACAGGACGGCCAGGAGGTCCCAGGGCCTCAGAAAGTGCGGCAGGGGGGTGGGATCCAGTTTCCCAGAAGACAGACCCCCCGCTTCCCTGGCAAGTGTTCCCCTTCTGGTATTTAGGCCATCTGCTCTGTCCCCACAGTGACATGTCAAACCCTGAGATGGGGTGGGTGCCTGAGCCCCCCACCATGACTCTGGGGGCCTCCCGCGTGGAACTGCGGGTGTCCTGCCACGGCCTCTTGGACCGAGACACACTCACCAAGCCCCATCCCTGTGTGCTGCTCAAGCTCTACTCTGATGAGCAGTGGGCAGAGGTGAGCGCTGGGGTCTGGCCCTCACCCACCTGGCCCAGGAAGGAGGGAGGCTGGAGGACG